>JARACY010002452.1:0-42550 GCA_029255725.1 Scrobipalpa atriplicella
TACGCGGGAGTGTCGAGTCGAACCATATAGGATTTCTGTACTTTATTTCTTACTTTCACCACATTGTCTTTCACTACCGGCACATTATTATGCTAATCCCACTACACTAACACAATAATAACCGCGAAAAACTAAATTACAAAGCCAGAAATTCAGTCCATACGTGTGATTCGTTACGGTTCCCGCGCAAAACTCCAATCCAGTTAATGTACGGCCATGGATTGCACAGCCAGATATTACGAAGCCATTGTTATGTACATGAAATACGCGGCTGTGCATTATTGGCCGTGCAATATCTGGTCGGCAATTATCACCCCGTACCAATATTGTACAGCCGCGTATTTACGTTCTGTACAAGGCCAGAACGCCAGGGGGTGTAACTACTCGCGTATAGATTGGAATTCACTTTTTTACTAAGACATTCCAAAATATACAACAGTAGTACGCCAATTCTCGTGTATAGTTTGTAGTGACCTAAGTAAATTGCCTGTTCCATAATATACATTGCCAGAACGCTTAGGGGTCATGTATTTATGGTAAATTCGAGTTTAGTGCGAGTGCAAATTTAATTATGAAAATGAATGAACTAGTTTAGTATATAGGGTATATACCGGGTGTAAGGGACAGCGTCCCAAAAACAGATAGGGGATGCTCAGTCAACGATACTGAACAACTATCACCAGGATTTTTTTTCAGAAAATGAAAAAAAAAATTGCCTTTCCATACAAATTGTCTGATCGAGGTGGTCATTTTGTATGGAAAAGCAAAATTTTTTTTATTTCCTGAAAAAAAAAACCTGGTGGTTGTTGTTCGGTTTCGTTGACTGAGCAACCCCTATAAGTTTGTGGGACGCTGTCCCTTACACCCCGTATATAAGGGACATCATACTTGGGGTAAGGGACAGGCATACTGGGTGTAAGGGACAGCAATACCGGGTGTAAGTTACATCATACTGGGTGTAAGGGACAGCAGTACGGGGTGTAAGGGACAGCAATACTAAGTGTAAGTGACGGTAATAGCGGGTGTAAGAGACAGCAAAACCGGGTGTAAGGGACAGCATACTGGGTGTAATGTAAAGGACAGCAATACCGGGTGTAAGGGACAGCAGTACGGGGTGTAAGGGACAGCATACTGGGTGTAAGGGACAGCAATACTAAGTGTAAGTGACGGTAATAGCGGGTGTAAGAGACAGCAAAATCGGGTGTAAGGGACAGCATACTGGGTGTAAGGGACAGCAATACGGGTATAACGGACAGTATAACAGGGTGTAAGGCACAGTAAAATGGAACCGAGACCAACGGCTTCACGTGCCTTCCGACGCACGGAAACGTAGTTGAATACAACTACCGGTCACCCATCCATGCCCTGGCCACTGTGATCGTAGAAGAATGTATGAGGTTTTGATGAATGGGTTCATTAAGGTCAAGGACAAACATGCAATTTAATTAATAACAAAAATATAATGCCAGAGCGTACCGGGCACTATGCCTCACCGGGAGACGCTCTGGTGGCTATTTTATTATCTTAATTCGTTTTAATTGACTTTTTGTACCTACATAATTAATTACTATGACCGTTAATCAATCTATTAATAATTAAAAAAAAAAGACTTGAAAAACCTTTCTAAAAAATAAAAACATTCAAAACTATTTAATATATAAAAGTAAACGATAACGATTAAATTGCCAACAAACTAAAAAACAATAAAAAAAGGAAAAATAAAACAAAACACAAAACCTTCACGACCAGGACCGAACTCGTGTCAACTGCGTGAAATACTCGCACACTACCGTTAAGCCGTTTGTGTTATATTATAGCCGGTTGAAATTAGCTTACCCTTCCATGAACACCCGTAGTCCGCCGCGTTGCGCGGGGCCGCCTACAATGCGCGCGAAAATGAGAAATACCTATTGATTTGATTTACACGCTTAACTATGCCGGATTAGTGATTTGTTTCTTGGTAGGGGTAGATTGCACAAAATATTTAATTAATGCAGGCGTTAACGACCATCCCCTAAAATGTGTTATAGAAAAGTTGCTTCCATGCTGGATTGGGAGTGAGAGAAAAACATAGAATGTGCCAGCTGCATTATTCTCCCGCGCATGCTGGAAAAATCAGTTAAGGGATTCGAGGGTTCCAGTATTGTAATTTAGGCGATGGGCTGACAACCTGTCACTATAGCAATATACAGATCCATCTGGAATATATCTACAGAAATACATCACGTGTGTAAATTTCAACTCTCTAGCTATCACGGTTCATGAGATTACAACCTGGTGACAGACAGACGGACGGACGGACAGCGAAGTCTCAGTATAGGGTCCCGTTTTTTTCCTTTGGGTACGGAACCCTAAAAAGTACCATCAAAATCGGTCCAGTAAGTAGTTTTGCCTGTTTCAATTATTCTTTCGTAAAAATATCCAATGTATAGATTTCCCTCCTAAATCCTCAAATCCTCTAAAATGAAACGTTTGTTTAGAAAATAATATAGAATCATTTAAAAACAAAGAATGTACCAGCTGCTTCTCTTCCAGGTCAGACAATAAATTTGACTCAAATTTATCGAAACTATAGGTAATCATATTTCTTGGAACTATGATCATATTCCTTTGATCTATGATCATATTTTTTGGAGCTATGGTTATATATCTTGGAGCTATGATTATATTTCTTGGAACTATGAATCATAGTTTGGAAACCCGGGTGGTGTAGTGGCCTTGTCGAGGTCGTGGTTCGAATCCCACCACGTACCGATGTGTTTTTCGAATTTCAAATTTCATATGTACGTTTATTTGGCGTTTTTACGGTGAAGGAAAACATCGTCAGGAAACCTGCACATACACCTACGAAGAAATTTAAAGGTTGTGTGTAACCTAATCTAGGATTGGGTCTGGTTTTCCTTCTAGGTTGCGGAGGTCAGATGGCAGTCGCTCTGTGTAAAAACCAGTACCCTCGTTCAATCCCCTATATTAGGTAGCCGACCCCGTGAAATCCGGGAAAAAGGCTAGGAAGGAAGAACCTAAAATTAAATAACAGTTTTGGTAACATTTGAATTTATTGATAGCGATACCAACGTTTGCGGCCCATAAACTGTTTTTACTTTATAACTTAAAAGATATTAAGATGTAGACACCGCAAAATATAAGTTTCATACTGCCCCTTAAACCCAGTCTTACTGTCCTAATAATGTGTCCCATAAAAACCCTATGAAGGTGTTGTGGCGTTGTATACTTTGGAACCAGGTCGCGCGCGTTTGCATTACAAACTATACACGAGCAGTGCGCTGAAATCTGTGTATACTTCGTAATCGCAAATTTAAAAATCGCATTACAAAATATACGCGAGCAGTTCCCTATGGCGGCGTTCTGGCCTTGTACATAACGTAAATACGCTGTACAGCCAGTATTTGGAAGCCAAGGAAAGCACGGCCAATATTTCAAGTATATGCCCATGAAATATTAGCCCGTGCTTTCATTGGCTTCCAAATACTGGCTGTACAATATTGGTACGGGGTGATAATTGCCGACCAGATAATTCGTGTACGTCAGATGAAACTTTACTCCTATTGGTCGAGACACATTCTTTTGTTTATGGTCGGAGCCTCGTTTAGACACTAAGTATTGATTCTGCTACTGCTTCGGCGCTGCGGGAAGTGCAGCCCCTCCGCCCTAGCGTAACTAAGAGCGGGCACCGTACGAGCCGTAGCGGCTGAGGCTGGTCGCCGAAGGTGACCAAAAAGCCGAAGCTGCGCAGGCTCCCTCCGCGCCTCCGGATTTTTATATACACTCTAGGGGAAACAGCGAAAAGACCACGTGGAATTCGGGGTTAACAGATTCGGTTCTGTCACTTTTTTTCTCTATCACTACTGGCATGATCTACTAAAACCATCAAGACAAAGCATATAGAGTTTCTTGTCTACGACCGCTTGCTTCCGATTGGCTGGTGGAATTTTGACATGTGACATTGGCTTCCAATTATTGCCTGTACAATACGGGTCGTACATTAACAGTCCGAGCTGATAATTCACGACCAGATAACGCACAGCCAATAATACGAATCCTTGTCGTATTGTACATGTATTATTGGCCGTGAAATATCTGTCCGGGCAAATATTGTACGGCCAATAATACGAAGCCACGGAATGCGCAGCCAATAATTCATGTACATGCCTGGTCTCGTAATATCAGCGCGTACCTTATCGGGTCGTCAATTATCATGGCTGTACATTATTGGTTCCCCCCGTCACGAAAACATGTGGTATTGCCATTTTAAACTTGGCTTTGTTCTTATTTATTCAAATTAAATTTAATATTTGATCGTCAGTATGTTAAATTAAATTGGAATGGTAGTATAAAAGTCTAAACTGCTATATTAAGTAATCATTAATCCCCTCAAATGCAAAGTTACCGTTGTGTATAGAAATATATTTTTTGTTACAGCAACATTTATAAAGACAGCCTAATATTGGGGAACACTATGGCCATCTAGAGGCAAAGTATTGAATTAGGTGTACCAAATTGCATCAAGGCCATCTAGAGGCAAAGTAATGAACTAGGTGTACCAAGTTACATCATGTTCTTATCCTGTGGATAGATGGCGCTAGACGTGAAGATTTTTATGCCGACACTGGGTTCTATGAGAGATTCATACCCCTGATGGTTGTGGCATACTCTTCGTCGTCTACGAATGACCTGGTTATCCCCTCCAACATTGTACAGCCAAGTGTTAAACCGGTCTGGGTCATTTTCTGGCTTTGGGAATTTGTGCAATGGAGCGTTACCGACTTTAAAGAATAAAAAAGTAATTATAAATCATATCTATACATATAATAAAACTGTAATAAAACTGTAAGAGGCCGATTTCTGTACATTGAAGATTTTTATGAAAAATTGTTACGGGGGGTCTTAATTATAGCAATAGAAGCCAAAACATCAATTTTTAGAATTTTTGTCTGTCTGTCTGTCTGTCTGTCTGTCGGTCTGTCTGTCTGTCTGTCTGTCTGTCTGTCTTTCTGTCTGTTTGTCCGGGCTAATCTCAGAATCTACTGGACCGATTTTGATGGGACTTTTTTTATTTGACTCGGTATCACCTCGAGAGTAAACAAGGATATAAATAATCACGCCAATCGACTTAGGGGGTAGGCAGGAAATTGAATCTCAGAAAGTACTGGACGGATTTTGATGGAACTTTTTTTCATTTGACTGAGTTTTTCTTGGAAAGTAAACAAGGATATAAATAATCACGCCAATAGACTTAGGGGGTAGGCAGGCAGGAAATTAAATCTCAGAAACTACTGAACGGATTTTGATGGAACTTTTTTTCATTTGACTGAGTTTTTCTTGGACAGTAAACAAGGATATAAATAATCACGCCAATAGACTTAGGGGGTAGGCAGGCAGGAAATTAAATCTCAGAAACTACTGGACGGATTTTGATAGAACTTTTTTTCATTTGACTGACTTTTTCTTGGACAGTAAATAAATAATCACGCCAATAGACTTAAGGGGTAGGCAGGCAGAAAATTAAATCTCAGAAACTAGGTACTGGACTGATTTTGTTGGGACTTTTTTCATTTGACTGAGTTGGACAGTAAACAAGGATATAAATAATCACGCCAAATGACTAAGAGGGTAGACAGGAGATTGAATTTTGATTGTTTTTTAACCGATTTCGATAGTTTTTTTTTTCGATTAATTGTTTTTGGCATCCCCAACAGTAGTAATTTAGTGTTTTAGAATGGCAACATTCCCTTCTGTTGTGAACCCTGTGCCATGACAGTGTATTATCTTGCATTTAAAATAAATACCCAAGTTTTCCCGTTATCCAGCGTTTAATTCTACAGTCCACTACAAACCCATAAGGATCCTTACATTTGGTCCTTCGAGCCTGGACTTAAACTTATATGATAGTACTAATCACGCCACTTGACTACGGGGGGTAGAAACGAAATTAAAGTTTGATTGTTTTTAACCGATTTTTGATGGATATTTTTTTATTTAACTGAGTGTTATCTGGACTTAAACTTAGGATAAAATAATCACGCTACCTGATTTTATCCATGCTAAGATTCTCACTGGACCAACAATTTCCCGTTTGAATTTAAGCTCACACATTTTCCTAAAAGCCTCTGCTTAGCAATGACCATCAACAAATCCCAAGGTCAAACTCTTAAGGCTGCTGGGGTGGATTGTCCAGTTGTATGTTGCATGTTCACGTCACGAGTGAGTAGCGCTGAGCAATTGTTTGTTTTAGCTACAGCGGGCAAGATTGAGAAATTCTCTGATTTAAAAACTTATTTATTACTTCCGCATACTTCAATGCGAACGAAGTCGCGGGCACCAGCTAGTAGGCAAATAATTGTCAATTAAGGAGTTAGAGCGTTTTTGCACTGCTCCGTTTTCGGTTTGTATCTAATTCGTATCCACATAAATCCATAAAACATGTGCGTTAGAATATAAATAAGGCGCGCATAAACGGCATTTTTATTATCAATTTTTATGTGCTTAAGAAATAAGGCACACGCCCGCGACGATGTCTGCAGAATTTTAATTTCTGCTGATATCGTATTTCATTAACCTGAAAGAATTTTCTGGTGAAAGTTGTTTAGTTTCCAGGTCACCCAGTATAATACAGTGTAAAAAAATAAATAAATTGCAGACCAAAGGAGATGTAAACTTTTTGACATAGTGTGTGAATAGCGACCCTTATTACAAAAATCTTTCGGCGTACGAATAGACCTAAACTATTTTATTATTAAACGATAAACAAGTGTTATTCATATTAAATATTTGACACGGCTTACTTGTTTGTTGTGAGACAAGGCGGAGATCACACCTGACGTGCGGGGGTGTATCAACTCCGAGCTCCTGAGGAAGACCATCGTATATGGTCGAAACGTCGAGGCAGAAGCTTTGTCTCACAACAAACAAGTAAGCCGTGTCAAATATTCAATATAGACCTAAACTATTCGATTCTACACGTAAATACAAACGGTTATCACGGTTCATGAGATACAGCCTGGTGACAGACGGACAGACGGACAGACAGCGAAGTCTCAGTAATAGGGTTCCGTTTTTACCCTTTGGGTACGGAACCCTAAAAATGACATATACGACGAAAATTATACTATTTGAACATACAAACCGTTACCATTCTTTTCTACATTTTACTAATATCGGACAAAAAGAAAATTATTCACTTTAAAAATATACCTACGTGTGTTTTTGTTTTGCAATTTGCTAGCCTATTCTTTTTCCATTTCTCATTTTGTTTTTAAAGAAAAATTCGTTTGAATAAGACAAGAAAAGCACAGCGTCATGAAGATCTTAATGATCATTATATTCGCATGGTTAAATGTTGTCTTGGGAGGTTTCTTTCAAGATGCTTACGACACAATATTTGGACCCGCAAATAAAAAGCATTATACTTATTTGAAAACATTCGGTAAGTTATAGTTATACGGGGTGTAAGGCTCGTATTTATAAAGCGATCTCAAGATTAAGAGCAATTTTAAGTATGGATTTGACAGATCGTTTTGTACTGAAATGACATTTCTGATACGGACGACTCAAACTCGCTGTCACTCTTGAGAGCTGATTATAAATACGGGCCTAAGAGACAGCTTCCCGCAAACCTGCTTAGTCAACGAAACTGAATTAAAACATGTAAATATAGAAACCGAAAATCGTGGGTTTGAATCCCTGTTGCGCAAATTTTTGGTTTCTATATTTACATGTTTTATAAAAGCACTAGCTTTCCGCCCCGCGGTTTCACCCGCAGCTAAGAGTTTTTCCGTGGGATTTAGTTCCCGCGCTGTTCCTACCTTTAAAATTGACGGAATTTCAATACAAACTTCCATCCCCTATTTAACCCCCTTAGGGGTGGAAAATACAAAAACGCTGAAACACGTGTTCATTATTTTTTTATCTTTAGCCCAAAAACAAAATTGGAAGATCCTGCCATCAAAATTGACGGAATTTCCATACAAACTTCCATCCCCTATTTAACCCTCTTAGGGGTGAAAAATACAAAAATGCTGAAACACGTATAAATTATTTTTTAATTATTAGCCTAAATACAAAATTTGAAGATCCTACCTTCAAAATTGACGGACTTTCATACAAACTTCAACCCCCCTTTTTACCCGTTTAGGGAGGGAAAATCCGGAAATGCTTTCTTAGTGGGAGGTTACGTTATAAGAGGAACTTGCTCTCTAAGTTTAACGATTCTAGCTTTAGTAGTTTAGGCTCTGCGTTGATGAATCAGTCAGTCAGTCAGTCAGTAAGGACAAACGATTTTATAAGTTTAGATTAACACTTTAAGTGTCAAATTAAAACTATTAGAAACTGAATTACCTACTCACGCCAGGTATTTATTTCAGAAAAAAAAAAAAAAAACTTTTCCATACAAACTTACCACCTCGATAAGTCAATTTGTATGGGAAAGCAATTTTTTTTTTCATTTCCTAAACGAATTTCTTGGTGATAGAAGTTCAGTTTCGTTGACTGAGCTGAGCAACCCCTTGTACACCCGTTATCTACGTTTTTTCCAGGCGCCCGAATATTTGGCAGAGACAAAAAAGTATTAAAACGAGATCGCGTAGAAATTAACACAACAAAAGTGTATCTTCATGTAAGTAAAAATTAAATTGTACCTATTTGAGATTTTCAAAAAAATACAAAAAATTAAGGTAAGAACCCCCCCCCCCCTTCTCTTGTCTACGGTAGATTAGATCAACACTTGGTCTAAGTTTTACGGTGACGAAAAGGCCAAAAGGTCGTGTAGTCGACCAATCCGTCCTGGACCCATGTGATCGACTAAGGTCCGATTGCCCTGATAGTATGAGCTGATGATTAATTCTTCGTTATTTTTTTTACAGCACAATGACACTTTCGAATGGGAATATACACAACTTGAAGTCAAATGCGAATGCTATTACAAATTGGTATACTTTGATATGTATTATGATAGACAAGAACGTAGTGTGAGCTTTACGTATGAAAAACCAGAAAGAGTACTGCGTTGTGGCTTCGAAGGATATGCAGTACGCAAATGGCACCTAAAGAAAATCACGAATGGCCCAGAGACAGGTCCACCACAAGTTTAGTGACATTTTTGTAGAGTGTATAAAATTAGATGACCTTATTTAGGATTTTCGATTAATTGCTTTTTTAGTAAGTAATGATTTTTTGACTGATGAGGGCGCCACCTGGCTCAGGGTAGCCCCTTAACAACTATCACCACGAAATTCTTTCGGGAAATGAAAAAAATTTTTGGCTATCCCATCCCATACAACCACATCGATCAGACAATTTGTATTGGAAAACCATTTTGTTTTTCCCTAAAAGAAATAGTCCTGGTGAAAGTTGTTCAGTTTCGTTGACTGAGCAACTCCTAGCTGTACACTGTCCCTTACCCCCGGTCTAATTGTACCTACCTAACTTATCTACTTACTTGTATACCAGTATTCTTGTGCTGTGGAAATAAATAAATTTCGTATTAAGTTACCTTGCTGTTTCGATTTCAATTGAAGAGTGTGTTTCAGTTGCAAGGACTGGCGTTGTGTTGGTGAAGGCTGACTTGATAAATCAGGCTGTGTCGAATGTCTCAATGTACCGGGCTGATCTATAATAACAGAATAATATTTTTATTTAGCGTAAAAGGCTCTATTATGGTCTTTCTAATGAATGTCGAAGAACACGGAACACATCTGTTGTTTGTCCACTAGTTTCGTCTTCAATTCGTCGTCATTCCGCCACATCTGACAAGTTTTGAGGGTTATTATACAGGTGATTAATTATGTACATTGTTATAGTGACAGGTTGTCAGCACATCACCTAAATTGCAATACACTGAAACCCTCGATTCCCTTAGCTGATTTTTACAGCATGCATGGGAGGAGATGTAGCTGGCACATTCTATGTTTTTCTATTACTCCCAGTCCAGCATGGATTTGAATTTCATGACGATATAACCCATAAAAAGATTAAATCATTTCAAACCTGTGATTTGTGATGCCATATGCAGAGGGAAGCCAACTAGTTGCTCATCTGACAAAGAAGGAAACATCAGATTCTTTGCTGGAATAGCTCTCTGTTTAAGGCGACCAGTCTTTCTCTTAAAATCACTTTTTTGAAAGTGATTTGCGCAGACTCTTTTTAGTTGATTTAGTTTCTCAATGGGCATGTATATCAGGTCTTCATTGCCGACAGCTTTCACCCATTGTCTGCAACTAGATATATAAAAAACTTAAATTATTAAATAATTAACCAGAAATATTTTTGAGGCTATTTTAGCACTCACTATGCTATTTTATTTCATATATGAAATAACCAGAAATAATTTCATTCTCTGTAAGATGACTCTCTCCGACCACTTGCTCACCAGAGCAATTAATGCAGGCAACTGACAATGCAGTCAGGGTAGCAGACTACTGGGCTAGGGAAGTTTAAAGAAAAGAAAGATAAGGTGTTGTCTTGTCATCGACTCGATAGAAGAAGGAGAAGATGATGACTCTCAACACATGTTAGCCGTGGCGACAATGCCCTATTATGAGGATGTTGATGCTGTCTACTCCGCAAGGGATAAAAGCATGATCGTATGTAAACAAATCTGCAGATACACTTACCGGATTCCATTTATTGGAAATCTTGCAAAATATAGAGGCTTATCACTGTGCCTCTCTCGTAAGCCACAGATTTCACACTTTCTGTGATTCATGATATTTTAAGAAACAGTCACTTGCTCAAGAGTGCATAGAGTAAGATCACTTCCTACAGCATACTACCATGTACGAAATTGATTAGGTTCTTTAGTTGGGTGTGGTTGGGTTTGGAAACTTGTGAAGTATGACATTGTTTGTGCCTGAAAAAAAAAACATCAATTAATTAGGATTATTAATGAAATGTATTGATATTTATATTTTTTCTGTGCACTTCATTGTGTCCCAAAACCGAAACTCTTTTAACTCCTACCTACTTCACACCACCCTGTAGCTATATTTTTATACCAATAATTACCTACAAATAAAGATTGATTCTGATAACTCTCTGACCGCCAAAATTAACTTTTTTTAACACTGAAATAACAATCCAGACGCTCACAGGTGCGGCCTGCGATACCTATGTAGGTACTTAAATAAATAATTAATCTCTGATACAGGAGTGCGTTCACGCATGCACCTAGGGGAAACCGTTAGAGCGACTTTTAATCTGACAGCTCGCGTAAACCCCCGTTCATGCTCGCACTTGCACCTGTCAGGATGAAATTTCCCCTGACAGGCGCTTCAAAACGGGGCTTTATCAACTGTCAAAGTGAAAAGTTCCCCTAACCTTGCGCTAACCGTGCGCCCGTGAACGTACCCCAGGTGGGAACTCTTGTACCATACGTGTACAACCCGGGTGGATTAACTTGGCACCTCGTAGACAGAGAACGGTCTATATAAAAAATGAAAATCAGTATAGACCCTTCCCTGTCTGCGAGGTGCCAAGTTAATCCGCCCGGGTTGTAATGAAGTTTAGAATCTAACCCTACACTTTGCCTACATTCACTCTGAGTACAAACAACAAACATAAGGCTACTTATTTCCGCGGGAAAATGTCTGATTCCCACGGGAAAACTCATCAAGCCGCGGGTGAAACTGCGGCGAAAAAAGCTAGTCTAGTTTATAAAACATTTAAAAAAATTGTCACAACACTTTTTATCAATGTCAACGTACTCTTCAGTCAGTATCCATTTTATGCACATCCAGTTCTTCGTTAGGGTACAGTAGGTACTGTGATTCTTCTTCATACGAATTTTTTATAGCAAAACGGGAAAACTCCAACTTTAACGTTCGAAAAGAAAAATGACAAGAAGTCAAGAACCAGTGTTGCCAACTTTCTAAATCAAAATTATCGGATTTTGCTCTTAAAATTATCGTACAATTATCGTACATTTATGTTTATCTTAATTTTGGTAAAATATGCAATAAAAGTCACATTTTTTGGTTCTAGGGTGAATTTTAAATCAGTATTAAACTAATTTTTTTTCTGCCCTCAGTTAAAACAAGCAAACTATCTATATAAACTATAATAGTATACAAACAAAACTTGCTGCAAGCTAAGTGCAAGCAAACCAGTTTTTCTCACTTACTCCACTCATGAAAAAATGTGCTTAGTAAACTTAACTTAGCTAAAATACGTATTGTAAAAAGAGAAAGATGACTAAGATTTGTACGCTTTCAAGGTATATGACTCACTTTTTGTTATTGACGTGTGACGTTACATGAAATGAAAATGTCTTTCAAAATTATCGTATGAATTCAAAAAATATCGTACGTAGTAGTGAAATTATCGTACTATCGTACATAAGTATTTTTTATCGTACTGCACCTCAAATTATCGTACAAATACGATAATTATCGTACGGTTGGCAACGCTGTCAAGAACTGTCAAGAACTATAATAAAGCCGGCTACGCACTATCCATCGCGGCTGTACGTCCCGCCAAGGCCACGGCGCTGGATGTAGCATACGCTGGCATACGCACCATCGTGCACGAAAAATTTGCTGTACAGCCAGCTTGTCAAAATGAATCAGACGTACCAGTATTGCCAGAGATGCCCGCAAGTCTAAGTCGCCCAACTTTGTATCGGAAGTAGCCCAAAAGGGCTTATTTGTATGGGCTTCAAAGTTTTCTTGTCGCCCAATGTCGGATTTTGAGTAGCCCAAACGCCATTCATTATTTGTATGAGGCTTCAACGTTTTCTTGTCGCCACTGAAGGCCCTGAAGTAGCCCGAACGGCGACAAATTGCCCAATCTGGCAACCCTGTGACGTACGTCCGCGCTATTCACTGTCCATCTGCTGGACGGTCGCGGTGGTGGGGGCGCTCGCTGGATGCAAAATTGATCCAGCACATCCAGCAAGGTAATAATAATAATTATTGACGTACGTCAAGACTATTCACTGTCGTTTTTCGTCGTGCATCGTGCATGACCTTGGCGGGACGTACAGCAGGATGGATGGTGCGTAAGAGGCTTAAATATAAACACAGCGCCATATTTTTTTGCGATTCTTTAGACGAAATGAAAAAATAAAAATAAATAGTTTTGATAAATTTTGTGTAGTTATAATATAGTTGCACAAATATATTATTACTTTGATTCGAAGAAATGAGTACAAAACACTAGACAATATTTATATTGCATTAAAAAATAAAATCATGTAAGATGTAAGACGAGTTTAGCACACAATTTTGCGTAAACAAGATCGTAAAAATCATTGCTTGGGGTTGCCATTACAATGAGGGTTTTTAATGAGGAGGAAAACTGCCTTTTTCTCCCGCTAGGTGTCGCATGGGCGACTGTACCTTGAGAACTGTCAAATTGTACCAACTTTTGTAAACAAATTGAATATTTTTAGAATATTATCAGTAAATGCCACAATGCAGTGCATTTAATTGCAAAAATAGGGGAATTCATTTGTTTTCCAAAGATTACAAATAAAGAAAACAGTGAGAGACAGTGGGAAAAAAAATTACGTATTAAAAACTTCAATGCAAGTGATGCAAGTTGAATGTGTTCAGCGCATTACAAAGAAAGTGATTATATTGAAAAAAATATCGTTTATGTTAAAAAAACTGATAAAATCGCAATACACATGTGACATTGACACGAAATAAGGTACAGTCGCCCAGAGCGCCATCTGTATTTAGCTTTTAGTTTGGCTCCTCATTTGCTCGTTCCGGAGAAAATTCTCAGTTTCAAAATAGATGGCGTTGTGCGCTTGCATCCACATACCGGATGTAATGGACAGCTTCCCGCAAACTGATAGGGGTTGCTCAGACAACGAAACTGAACAACTTTCAGCAGGAAATTCTTTCAGGAAATGAAAACACATACGAAAAATGATACCTCGATTAAACAATTTGTATGGTTACACACCTCTTATAAATGAGAAGAGTTTATAGCCTTTAGAAACTTCCATTCAAATCTTAAATCATGAGTACCTAGGTAAATTAGGAATTGCCCAAAAAAAGTTCCTCAGGTAAGTTTCTAGACTAGACTATATTAATACTATACATACCTAGTCCATATTTTATGTTTATAAAGAGTATAACAAACTTACCTACAAAATTGACCATATAAATTTCAGGTGTTATGTGTCCGGTAGGTATGTTAACACTTTATTTACTAGTACAATACAACGAACATAGCTTTCATGCTGGACTGGGGGTGATAGAATCTGCCAGCTGCATTTCATGCATGTATCCCTAATGGCGTAGGTAGAGCCAAAACGACCCAAAGGTCATTCCGCCACGTCTGACAAGTTTTGAGGGTTACAGATGTACATTGCTATAGTGACAGGTTGTCAGCTCATCGCCAAAATTTAAATACACTGAAACCCTCGACTCCTAAGCTGGTTTTTGCAGCATGCCTGGTCGGAGATACAGCTGGCACATTCTATGTTTCTCTATCACTCCCAGTCCAGCATGTAAGTATAGTAGGGAAAGTAAGCAAGCAGCTAATGTGTTGAGTTGTTAAGTATTTACGGCGGCGTGCTAGTGCTAGACTTTTGTAATTTACCTAGACACAAGAGTGCTAAACTTAGCTGTGGAACAAGAGTGGCTTTATCAACAAGTAGTGCATAATTACCTATACAATTTAGAGTTTATTGAAATACATATTTAAAGAAACTGAACAACTTTCACCAAAAAATACTTTCAAGAGATGAAAAAAAGAAACGACTTGAACTATGAGTAATTTTAATTAAGGTACAGAGCAGACGTGGCGCAACTTTTCGTAACAAATTAATTGTAAGTATCTCTTCTCTATAATATTACCCACGTGGTCGACTAAGTCCCAAACGTCCTATTCTAGGGTAGGCTTGTGCCCCTTGGTGGGGACGTAGGTATATGAGCTGATGATGACGACTGGTATGGTATGGCCTATTGCTTTTTGAAAATACATAACTACTATAATATAAATAAAATAAGACCCAATTTTCAATTCATAATTTTTAATTTGTTATCACGTTTAACCGCATATTGTATTTATTGTAACCACGTAACTTGAAATAGACCCAACACCTTCTTTGTATTCTGTAGGTGCAAAATGAATGCAAACTTAGCTTGACTGCATTCTCTTGCATCCTCTTCGGCTTAAGAGATTCTGATTCAGCTAGCTTCTTCTTACCAATTTCCGCTAAAGCTCTGGGCTAGTCTTCAAATGCGCTATAAAATAGTTTCTAATATTACGCTTTAGATTTCGAAATTCGATTTTTCCTGAGAAATTGCAATTTCATGTTCTTATTAAGTAAAAACAAATATAAAAACGTAAAATCAACATGGCTGCTGCCTGCAGATAAAATCCAGTATAGAGTTATTTTTGTTCAGTCAAATCCTTTAATTGGCTTTTTCATATATCAATACAATGTACCGTAGAAAATCCTTTGAGTAAATATTCAGTCATGTTTCCAATAAATCGAATAAACAGGATGCTATAGTATAGGAACATTGTGTTTTCAAAACCTTATTTCGGAAAAGCACTGAGTATAGAAAAAGGACGGCAAGACGATTTTTTCTTTTTTCTCTAGATTTCTAGTTTTCGGTTTTTATACCGTCCCACTCGTCGACTCTTGATCCATAGATTCTTGATTTTAAGAGGATTAAAATTAGTTCGTCTATCATTTGTTGTTCTTTCATGATCATGCCAGAAAATTTATGGTATGGATATTGGGTATGGTCGTAAAACATTAGTGTTACCACTTTTAGCACTTTTTCAATGCAAACTTTAGGAACCTACATAAAAAGAAGGTGGCGCCACCTTTGCTCTGTTTCCTCCCCGCGAAGAGTTTAGTTTATTATATAGTTTATCCGCCCAAAGGTTTTATATTTTACCGGCGCTTTGGAGCAGACTTCGGAACATCGCGAGTCATGAGTTTAGCTTTTCGTTTGGGAGTTTTCAAAGGGAATCAGGTTACAAAGGCCGCCATCTTTGAGACGTCTGGCAAAGCGGTATATCTAGCGGGGAAGATGTTTTGGGTCCAACTAACGTGATATGAAGCTAAAATGCTGTGTAAAAATGCACTTTACCTTTTTAATGGTTATCTAAGAACTTTCGTAGTCAAGTCGGAGCACACGTTTTAAAAAAAAATAAAAAAATTATGTCTTGTTCTTGTCGAGTGGGTTTTAAGACGATCGACCCGATAAACTCTAGTGTCAGACTTTATAAACTGCCTTATAGCACAGCTTCTGCCTCTGATATGGTTTGTGTAATGACCATTATCACAGACAGCGACAGGGACCGACGGCTTAACATGCCCTCCGAAACACGGAATCATTTTTTTTTCGGACAATCAGGTGATTGTGAGTGACAAACTGGGGAAAATCTCACAAAGTGATAAATTAACAAATCTCAACTTTGTGTTCCCCCCCTGGGGATCAAACCCAGGACCTCTGGATCGAGAACCCATGGCTCAGACCACTAGACCACAGAAGCAGTTACTCTGTTCAAATAGGTAATTGTATCTTTACCTGCCTATGAATGTCATATGAATGTATGTCTATTCTTAGAAAAAAACACGTGACTTCAACACCCACTATTAAAGTTGAATTGCTACGAGCTACGGCGTAGAGTGTGACTACGGCCCGTATTTATAATCAGCTCTCAAGAGGGTCAGCGAGTTTGAGTTCGTATCAGAAACGTCATTTTAGTACAAAATCACCTGTCAAATCCACACTCAATATTGCTCTCAATCTTGAGATAGCTTTATAAATACGAGCCTACGAATAGTTATATTAAGTTGAGTTTTTATACGGTTGCCAGCTACAGGCTAAAAATAGTACTTAGTCGCTCGGTTTTAATTTCACCACTGCTATTGAAGCTAGTAATAGAAACAAACATATAATCACGCCTTTCTCCCTAATGGGGTAGGCAGAGCGTAAACGACCTTCACAAAGGTCGTTCCGCCTTGTCTGACAAATTTTGAAGATTATTCTAGATCTGTATATTGCTATAGTGCCCATCGCCTAAATTACAATAATGAAACTGAAGCTAGTCCCTGACCTGATGAAAACTGCCGTTAATCTTAATTTTCCAGTGTTTTCTCTGAACTAGAACGAGTTCGAGAAATCATTATCTTTGATACCGAAGTTCCGTTTTATAAGGTATCGTTGACACGTTTTTTTTTACCAAAACCTTTTAAGTTTTAAATTATACAGCCATTTAAGTATACAGCGAGATTTTCATTCAACAAAGAAATTTCAAGGCCTTGTTAATTTTCTGTGTTTTCTCCGAACTAGAAAGAGTTCAAGAAAACTCTACCTTTGATACCGAGGTTCCGTTTTGTAAGGTATCGTTATCACGTTTTTTTTTATAGCGAAACCATTGTAAGTTCTAAAACTTATAATCTGAAAGCGAGAATTTGCATTCACCAAAGAAATTTTGAGGGCTTGTCATAAAACTCGCCATTACACTGAACAACTTTTTCTAGGGAGTATTGTTGGAGAAATAACAATTTAGTGCTTTAATGTAAAATAATGACACAAACAGCTGACAACTTTTGTATAACCTATGGAAATACTATTTCTTTTTCATATTTCACAACCAATGTTTCATAGGGAAAGTTGTTCTGTTTGTTCAATTTCCTTGTTCATTGATAGAAAATATTCGCTGTGTTGACCTGTCGACTAAAATTACATACATACATATAATCACGCCTTTATCCCGAATGGGGTAGGCAGAGCGTAAACGACCAAAGAAATGGTCGTTCCGCTACGTCTGACAATTTTAAGGGCAATTTTGGACTGAAATGTGTATCGCTATAGTGACAGGTTGTCAGCCCATCTCCTAAATTGCAATAGACTGAAACTGGTAGATTCCCTATAAATTTCAAATAAAGTTGGGGTAAAAGAGGCTGAACGCCACAGTACTAAATTGACATGATAATATCGATAAAATCTTATAATTTTTGAATTGTGGAAATATTATATCCGAAGGAAGAATACCTTACCTAATGCTCTACACTATGAGTAGGTACCTATATTACCTTGAAGTTATTCTCAAGAGAAATTATTCTATGCACACTGAGGAGAAGCTGGAGAAGTGAACTTTCATATTCTATTTACATTGTCGATACTCTCGATCTAGCAGTGAATTAGTTTGACTGATAAGGGCTAGCGGGCTCTCCAAAGCAAGGCACCAATTAAAAATGCCTATTAATTCAAACATAAAAAGAAACCAATCTTTTTAAACCTTTTGGGCCAGTAATTTCCTGTTCTCTAAGAATTAACTCAAAAACTTTGAAGAACTTATTTGACTGATTGCCATCAATCTCTATTGGTCGTAAGTATATAGTTATTTACGTTTTTTTTTGCACTCACAGTGCTATTTTATTTTATATACTAAAATAATAAAATAAAGGAATAATAAATTCAAAGAAGAAGAAGGTTGCGCAGTTGGATGAGCGACGTAACGGCATTCTGAAAGTCACAGGTTCAAGGGGACAATTCGGATGCGCACATTAAATCTATATTTAAATCTTGAATAATATTATTAGTAGCAATTCGTGATTGCAAAATACGCGACTTAACTAATATAAGTCACTTTCTATCATGAGAGAACAGAACGGGATGGCAATAATTTTAGTTGAGATTGTCAACTATCTAATATCATGAGAGAACAGAAATGGACGGCGATGACTATAGTTAAGATTTAGTTGAGTCGTGTCCTCACCAAATCGATATCAGTATTGTCGTTCTCTGTGTATCGGCTAACCGAATTTATCATATGTCGTGTATCTATGCCTAAATATACTTATGTAGGTACTAAATCACTTTTATTCTTTCGATAACATTTGGATGTAGGTACTATAAATGCAATCAATCAGTAGTAGGTAACAGCTGATAGATCAATCTAACAAGTGAAAAGAGAACACTCGTGCGGCTCTGTTTATTGACCCATGACGTCATACGAGTAGCTTAATATTAATATGTTTATTATTTTGTTACTTATGTAATTATAAGGAATCCATCCTTGACTGAGATGAAAACTACAAAAATACTGGCGAATTTATAGAATACGCTATTTCAGATCAGAACGTACGCAGCGAGTGTGTTGCTGCCCTTGGTCAACTACGGAACCCTAAAAATCTTTTAGTCAGTTAAGGTCCAAATCATTTAAGTATAAACTTAATATTTTTTCCCCTGCAGTAAATGGCTGCAGCAAATAAAGTGTAAATTAAATGGAGTTGGCGCCACGCTTGCACTTAACTTATACTGAACTCACTCTCATAATATGTATTTTGCGTTAGCAATAATGAGATGAGACAAGACTGTATACCAACAACTTACTTAAGGAAATAAGTATTTGAATAGCTGCAGCTTAACTGATTTTTTTTTACTTTAAAAGTTTTAAAAGTAAGGACAAATATCATGGGACACAGATTTCTTCGGGTTTTCACTTGCTAAGTACCTATAAAATCTTTGCACACTCTCGGTACAATATTTAGACTATAAGAGCCTTTTCACACCACGTTTTTCGTACGCGCTAAAAACGCGCAGGCGAAGCAACTCGTACGCTCAGCGAACGCAAGGCCTCCGGAAAATTTTACCCTTTCTCACTATACCTACTTGCGTTACTTTTCTATCTATAAAATTAGTATTAGTATGGATGAAATTCTCATCAACGATTCTCCCATCAGCTGGTCTAGATTAGTAACAGCAATACTCTTGTCTCCATTACGCATATTGCCGTCGTTCCCGAAACGACAGACTTGAGACTTAATGATGTCGTTATAAACCGCAAGCTTTATTCTACAATACGTCAAGGGTTTCAATGGACGTGGCGAAAAACGGAACTAACGCCGCCGCCGTCATAGCGCCAACGAAAAATGTGAAAAGGAACGCATAATACGCAGGTAGAGCTTGTGGGTATACAAACGCACTAGTTTTTGGTTCATTCAAAATCTTCAGTAGTTATGATTTTACAGGCAATTGAGTTTTGCTTAATATCGCGGCCCGCTACTGTGCCGCTACCAAAGTACCTATGCCTACGATTGCTTAAAAGCGGCGGACGCATAGTAATATACCTAATAATTACATCCTCGTTACAATTAAGTATCGGGAAACGCGCTCCCATTTAAAAATTCTATATCTTGGTAACTAATTGTCGTATCGAAATAATTCTTTCACACGATTTATTTACTTTCAACAGACAATATGATGAGCTAGAAATCTAAAAGTAGGAATATTCCCTATTTGACCATTCTCCTTGTATGCCAGCGCTCCAGCGCACGTCCATATAAATTCTTGAAAGGACTTTACTTTTACTACGTAATACACCTACTTCCCCCAACGTCACTTAGGTAGGGCCATTTTGTTCCTACTGTCGCGATTTAGGTGTTTTTTATTTGCGTTGGGTTTACTGAATTAATCAAGATTAGATAGCTAGTCAACGAGACTATAAATTCGTATAGTAGGTTTCGTTTTATTGATGTTATCCATGATAATAATACCTACTGTTCCAGTAATCAAAATATTTGAAAATAGCTTTAAAACCAGTCAGCCCGCAACTAAGGCTTCATATATACGAACAGCACTTGCCACTTGCGCGACGACAGCTACCATACCTGCAGTTGGCAAGTGATGTTCGTCTACGAGAAGCCTAATTGGTTATTTGGTTTTGCTTTACTTTATCAGTGTGTTCCAATCCAAAACCTTTCCTTCTTGCTGGTATTGCCATGAACTTATGGATTATTAAAGGTCAATATGGTACCCAATACAAGTCAAAATAATTTTCGTACATCGATCAGTTCTTCCGTAGTATTTGCCTTAGAGTCAGTTCATACCGGAAAACGATGCGATATAATATAGAACTATAATAGCGTAATACATGCAATATAGAATTTTAATACTATGCAAAAAGATAGACATTTCATCGACAGAACTCACGGCGTTGCGCTATACTACGCCGCGTTGCGCCGCGCGGTGCAGTGTAGCCAGTTTTCTGGGTGCGTGCAGCCTGCCACTTTGTGGTAAAAACCAGATGCAAATTCAAGCAGCTTCGCGCCGCGTCGCGCGACTCCTGGTGTGAACTGACCCTAGCACCTTCAAGTATATTTACAAAACCATACCTATTTACAGTGAGGAAACTTTCCCTGGACTATATTTTATACCAAATCATAAAGCGTGATAATTAAGGACCACTCTTCCTGGGTCAAATATTTGTTAAGTTGAGGGTCCAAAATCAACAGTCTGAAATTGTTTCCTGGAACACAAGTCCTTTGGGCGTCATTCCAGTTAGAATGCCCAATAGTATAATTTGGAAACTAAACAGAACTAATAAGTTACAAAAGCAGTCATAATTTTAAACTCCTTCGTGTAACTCCCAAAAGCAAATACTTTCAAGTCACGCCTTTATCTCTTACAGGGTAGGCAGAGTGAGAAACTTTTGAGGGTAATTTTAGATTGACATGTGTATCGCTGTAGTGACAGGCCCATCGCCTAAATAATTCATGTAATATCAGAAAAAAAGTGGACCCCTTTTACTGGTATCTACGGAATGTAAAATAGATTATAATGGACACGAAGAAAAAGGATCTCAAACATTCTGATAGTCATATTCTATCGCTTCCAGTCCAGCATAAAAGTAACGTATATCAGCTGACGAAATACATGCCAGAAAGAAAACAAGTAATAACTCAAATTCACAGATTTATAGCTAGACACGAGTAATGAATGATCATTCAGTACCTACTCGGACGATAAGATCATTTTTAAGTGTTGTAATCTGAATTTCAGACGTAAGTTTTGACATTTTGATGTATACTACCTGCATTATCTTTTTATCTTGTGACGCCTGCACAGTGATCAAGGATTTACAATCACTCAGTGTTACATCAACCAGATTTAAATTTTGGTCATTCAGTACAGTGGCACCGAGATATTGTGCGACTGACATATCTGTTCATGTGGCAATATTTGGAACTAAAATTTGTCAAACAAGAAACTACTTAATTTACATAAATAATATTAACTTTTTACCAAAATTATTTTTTTCCGTCCTCTGTCAGTCATGAAGCCAGAACAAAGCAAAATTTTATGTGGAATAAATAAAAAGGGCCTTTTTATAATTAATTGTACAGACAAGGAAAATATACCACAAAGAACTTAATCCTAAATTGGTTGGGTAAATAATCTGACAATCCAAAATAGGTACCTACTTTCTACGTCGAAAATTATAATCATCTAAAAATAAATAATTCCCTGCTTAATTTCCATTCACACCTTGAATCACGCCTGTACTTCCTTGTATGGTTGGCTGTAAAAAAAATCTTTCCAAATAATTATCAAAATAGTCGAACCACTCATATCCGATTGCTTCTTTTCATGAAACTTGTTTAAACCGGAAGTGCTGACCAAACTTAGGGTGTGATCCTACTTTCATGAAACTGAACAAAATTCACAAATAAAGGAAATTTAAAAATAAATTGGCCCTCCCACACAAAATGACTCGAGCCTCCGACAGCGATTGTATGGAGGCATGTTGACTGGGTGGCTAAAAAAATTCAAAACGTTTATACCTTAAAACTGATGGCTAAAATACTGTGGATCTCATTCATCATTTAAAAACAAATGCATATTTCGATTTAATAATCAAGTTAAAAATATAGAAATTATTTAATATTTACAAGCCAGTGACGTCACAAGCCTGTATTTTAATACAAAAAATCGTTTTTGACATTTCATAAAAAGTTGCTGATTTGACTAGTAGTCAAACAGCGTATTATTTCGACCTGTATCTTGGGGAAGTTCAGTTTCATGAATATGTTCACACCCTAATTGTTCTTTACTTCCTGTGTAAAAGGGTAGGTATCTACTGTTTTTACCGTTGCTATTCTATACAGCGAGATATCTCATTCACCAAAGAAAATCAAGATCTTGTCTAGACCATGAATTTTAACAATTTCCTCGGAACATTGATTGAAAAATTAAAAAAAAAATGGATTTTCCATTCAAAAAGTGTCAGCTGTATGAGAAAACCACATTTTTATTTCATATTTCGACCTAAGTATGTTCTATTGAGAAAGTGTTCTATAGAAAAGTTCAGTTTTATGGTCTAAACAAGCCCTTGAAATTTCTTTGGTGAATGAAAAATATCGCTGTATACTTAATTGGAAAAAGTTTCTGAAACCATTTAACTTCAAGTGGTTCTTTCTACTACTTCTGAAAGGTGTTCAAGCATTTGAAACGCTATATAAAGTAGGTACCTACCAGAGGTGAGAAATGAGAAATGTCAAAGGTGAAATATAGGTGCAAGTCATTGTTTTTGTTTGCTTCAAATTTCAGTTTCATGACATTTCTTTGTAAATAGTTTCTGTTCTACACTCGACACTGGCAGAAGTGTCCCCAAATCTGGGTTGACGATTGCCAAACACGAAAAAAAATAAAAAATAGTAATTAAGTCAAGCTCTTCGCCTTCCCTTATAATATGGGAGAACTTTAAAAAAAATAAAAACATATAGAGCGGTATTTAATTTAACGCGGTATTTAGTCCTCAAAAGCTTTATGCCATTATGTTTCTACAAACACCGTTATGCCAGTACCATTCTTTAGTACCCCTCTAATACTCCAATTTGCTTTCGTTTCTATTGTTGTCAAACCATTCTAAAAAAGTTAAGTTATTGCTGTTTAGGCAATGCGCAACAACTTTATCATGCCATCAATATAAACTCCTATCTGAAATGCCTATCTAATAATATACCGGGTGTAAGGGACAGCGTCCCGCAAACTGATAAGGGTTGTTCAGTCAACGATACTGAACACATATCACCAGGAAAAAAAAAATGTTTTTCCATAGAAATTGTCTGATCAATGTGGTAATTTTGTATGAAAAAGCAAATTTTTTTTTCATTTCCTAAAAAAATTTCTTGTGGTAGTTGTTCAGTTTGGTTGACTGAGTAACCCGTATTATGTGGCAAAAACTATGTAATTTTTGATGCACTGCCTAGCGCCTAGCCAAACGAAGCTATATGCCAAATAGGACGACGATACGAAGAAAAGATACAAGATATTCGATTTTCCTACGAAATATCGATGTTATCTTATCGATAGTCTTGGCAAACAAGTGTCGAGATATTTACTAGTTCTCAATGTCAGCATCCGTAGAAATTACTGGAAAAGAATCAGACAAAAGAAGGAATGGTAGCGCTGCTATAATGTGAAATAGTAGCAATTCCGTTGCATGCCGTACCTATTATCTACGCGGTTTAGTTAGGCAATCATATCACATACATGTGATACAAAACACAATTTTGCTGTAAGCAAAAGAGTTTGTACGCTCAGAAAGTTTGACATTTTTTTAGATATCACTACATATCCAACTCTACCATAGATAATATTAATACTTACCTAACTCTACTAATAGTAGTAGGCAGTCCTCCCAACCGATTTTCGGTGATGGCGCCCAATTTCCTAAAGAAAAAACTAAACAAATAAAGTCATTGTTCCTCGCTGGGAATGGAACTCGGAACCTCCGGGTCATGAGCCCATGACTCAGGCCACTAGACTAGACCACGGAGGCACTTAAGTCAATTAATACTTATAGGCCCGTATTTATAGAGCGATCTCAAGAGTGAGAGCAATATTAAGTATGGATTTGACAGGTCGTTTTGTACTGAAGTGACATTTCCGATACGAACTCAAACTTGCTGTCACTCTTGAGAGCTGATTATAAATACGGGCCATAAATTCCTCGATATCAGTATGAGAAAGAAGACTTTTTCAATTCCTTCCAGAAAACAGTTTCCTCTGGGACGCATCACAACTCTCCTGGCAAGAACTTTAATTTATTTTTGTATTATGCTAATAATAATAAGTTGTAGTTTTTTCTATTTATACGAGCTATGTGATGTGTGTGTATTTGAGAGATAAAATATATCGAGTAAAAGTCAAAGGTAAAAAGGGATATATTGAAATTGTAGCTGAGATTGGAATTTGTTGATAAAATTAAAAGGTACTCGTAGGTATATTTAATCATTTCAAAAAATGCCTCCTCTAGAATGTCCTAGCCAATTTCATTGTATTTTTGATCCTACCATCTAAACTATAACACAGTGTCATATCAATCAATTGATAAAAAAAAAATTATATATTATGATTATAAGTTTACGGTACATGGGCCAAAAGACAAGGATTAAATCGACTACGGAACCCTAAAAATCAATTTAGACGAAACAAGTGTGTGACTAAACTAAATTAAATACCTGCAGTGCCAGCGGAAAGGTCAAATTATATCTGATGTAAAATGGTTACTGTAAAAAAAAAACATCGTGGGTGTAGCACGTGGTTATAGAATTATAGGTAGGCATTGGTAGCAATTCGTTGTTGCAAAAATCACGACTTAACTAATATAAGTCTATACCTGTCATTTTCTATCATGAGAGAACAGAAAGGGACGGCAATAATTTTAGTCGAGATTTAGTTAAGTCGTGCCGTCCACGAATCGAAAGCATTAGCATGGGTACTAGTACCACAGGCTTAGTAAACGACTCAACAATTTTTTAGCCATTTATATGGAGAAGATTTCACACTCAATCAATCTCGTCGTAGTGTGTATGTTTGTTTTATATACTAATGGACCTAATAGGTTCTTTTTTACCGCGGGAAAATCTTGAATTGTTTGGCAAAAATTTACATTATGAATTTAATTTTAAAAAGTAAGTTACATAATCCTCATTAAATTGTTAAATGGTCGTAAAACCAATGTCATCATAGGTCATCGAGCTAAACTAAAATAAACCTGCAATAAAAAAAAAAAACTTTTAATAACATACGTCGTGATTGTTAAATGTCTCTTAACGAATGACCCAATAACACCTACTCGTATTAAAGCTCATGCATCTAGTACCTCCTACACCAAATCGGTCTATTTGTGTTTTTTATTAAAACCTTATTAAAATGTCAATGTTCAATAGAACATTAGGCAGACGTTCTGGCTGGAAATAGTGATACGAAAACAAGAAAAAAAGAGCGTGTGTGCCGAGCACACGTGAAGTGAAACTTCTTTGACATTTTTGATATTTCGACTTTCGTCCTAGCGTCAGCGTCATGATGAGTGACGCGTGACGCTACGCCATGACGTATTTCCGTGACGCGACTTTGAAATTTTACTCTCAACTCGCCTAAAGAAGTTTCACTTCAAAAAAATCTTTTTCGTTTAGAGAATTCAAATAAATAGCAAATTTACTACCAGCCAGATACATTTGTGATACAACCTGCTTAGCTTAACGAGACTGGGTTTTAGGACTATTTGTACGCAGAAAATCAATTAAATGCACCACTCCGAATGATTCCAAGCTTCATCGAGTTGGTACCTACTCTATTCCCCATCGACTATACTAGGTAGTAGGTACGTACTTACCTACTTACTACTACTGGCCCTATTGAAGGTTTTATCCTTGCTACCATACTTGCTACCATATTTTGTATCTTGGATCCGAGCAATGCATTTGATAACATTGTTGATGATATAATTCAGGTTTAGGATAGAACCATGAGCCAAGTTGATTCAACAGAATTTCTACGACAATGCTATCGATTCGTTGAAGGCACGACGTAACTAAATCTAGATTAAAATTATTGTCCGTACCGTCCCTTTCTGTTATCTCATGATAGAAAACTACAGGTACAGACTTATATTAGTTAAGTCTAATGGTTAAGTTGTGATTTATGCAACTACGAATTGCTGCCATTATCTTCATATTTTTTATTGTAACAGCTGATATATTTTTTGCAATACCTATACTTTAAGCACCTATACTACTGTGCTACTAGGCGGTTTGAAAACTCTGACACCAGGGTTTATCGGGTCGTTGTTCGACTCGAAAATCCACTCGCTAAGAAGAAGAAGCACCTTTAAGTAGGTATAAAGCGATACCCAATTGATTATTTTATGTAAGGGAAAACACATACGTACGTCAGGAAGGGTTTTCCCAGTTCAATCGCTTCAATGTATGCTTATGTGGACGACATTTTATAGATATCACAGTGGCGGTGCAAAGATAAAATTGTTCCGAACTCCCAATAGGAATCCTAGCTGCTATTTTGATCAGATTTTTGTAGCGAATATTATGAAATCTATGCCCTTTGAATGCTGCCTGAATAATTCAGATAAAGAAAAAAAATCACGTAAGTAACTGATGCATACCTACCTAATGCGTCGTTTACTACATAGTATATCTAAGATGTATGATTCGATGTATAGGTAGGTATATCATGTGTTGGTAAGTACAAGGACACGCTATAGTCATGCGAGATTTCGACCAATCGTTGTTAAGGATACGCTTTGTAAACTACGATTTCTATACAATTCAAGAGGAAAAAATCGTAAAGAGGTTGTTAAAATCTATGTTTTCTTTTGCGATTTTCAAGCGTTAGATTACATTTATTAATTGCTTTATTGCGTGTAATGATTATTACAGGAGCAACGACGCTTCGGGCGTAAACTCCGGCGAGATATCTACTTATACAAAAGTCGTCGGAACCTGTACAAGAAATATTTTGAAGCAAACTCAAATGTGGAACTCTAAGGTTTTCTTCTCTCAATTTTGAGTGATTGTGAGATCTTAAATAACAAATTTTGTTTTATATCTTGATCTAACTAATGTATCTCTCTATCATCATATTTCATTGTGGTATGCATTTTCGTCGAGATTTTGTTACTTGCCGTGTTTAAAAATTAAATATTGCGACTATCGCAAATCGCATCGTCGGAAACGGCCCTTAACTCCGAGATAAGTGGTTGATCGACAGTAATATCTCAAGACGCGACATATCTCGGCGTAGCACGTTATCGCATGATGCAGAAGGTGACCACGATAAAATTGAAGTCCTCAGTAGAACCTGCTTAATTTACTTTTGGGTCGCGACAAGTGAACGGCGGCGATCTCAAAATGAACAGTAAGTGGAATCTGTTCTTGATTTTTTTGTTAAGTAAAGTGATTATGATTAAGTATTGTTTTGTACCTACTTAAAGTTTATTTTTCACTTTAAGAAAAAATTACACAGAACGCGTATGAATAAAAAAAATACTTATTATAATTATTATGTAGATAAGCAGGTGCAATGTACTTAATAAGATAATAAATCTTATTCAAAAACTAGAGGCAAATTATAAAATTTTCTTGATATTCCATAGAATTAACTATATCACTTAACAGATTTATTATATTGTGAAAAATAATAATATTCGCAAAAGTTTATAAAATAGTTTACTAATTTTAACTTACAGAAATATTTTTCATTACAAACGGCTTTGTTTTATAAAAGTTAATAATTTTAGCAGAGTTTTGCAATATCAGTCATGTGATGAATTTTACGGATGATAAAACTAAAATTTATTATGTAACTGCTGAGTAGGTATAAAACTGATGTTACTTGTGGATTGTGAAGTTTCGAAGAGTGTTAACAAAAACCAAATCTTTCTAATAATAAAATAATTTTCATTGATACACCGTGCTAGGAAACCAGCGCTAAAATGCTTTTGTAAAAGACCTCAACGCAAATTGTTTAACAATGATATTACCTTTTGATTTAATTTTTATCTTGTCTTGTGGGTTTCGGTCGATCGACCTGATTCGATGAACTCTGGTGTCAGAGTTTTTATACCGCCTAATAGCGCAGCTAATAAGGCCTGTGACATGGTTTGTGTAACGACCACTATCAAAGACAGCGACCGGGACCGACAGCTTAACTTGCCCTTCGAAGCACGGAATCATTTTTCTTTTCGAACAATCAGGTGATTCAGCCTGTAATGTTCTAACCAAATTGGGGAAAAATTCACAAAGTGATAAATTAACAAAATAATCAACTTTGTAGCCCCTTCCTGGGAATCGAACCCAGGACCTCTGGCTGGATCGAGAGTCCAACGCAAACTAAACTTGTATAATTCTGCATCATCTATAGGCTTATGGCTCCTGTGTGGCGCGGCGCTCCTGGCCACCGCCTCCTCGCTCTCAATCCAGTTGAGACAGAACCCGGAGACACTATGCATGGGCCAGGCCAATTTCCTACGCATCTCCAAACTGGCAGACGAGTCCTGCCTGCACTACTACCAGTGCTACGCCGGCCGCGCCTACCTCATGCAGTGCCCTGAAGACACCTGGTTCAACGAAGAAGAACAGGTACGTCAGCCATCTTTAGAACTCCTTCTGCAAGTATTTAGACCTGGAGACGCTATGCATGGGCCAAGCCAATTTCCCACGCATCTCCAAACTGGCAGACGAGTCCTGCCTGCACTACTACCAGTGCTACACCGGCCGCGCCTACCTCATGCAGTACTCTGAAAACACCTGGTTTAACGAACATCATTAGAACTTCCCCTGCCCTCTGGAAGTATCAGGATATAGAGAGAGATTTCGATCATGTATCCCCGTAAGATGAAAAAAAGGTATAGGTTTTTACTGCTACTTCACTTTATTTTCCACCACTAACTAATCCTGTGTGTTATCTACAACTATAAACAGAAACAGCGCATTATATACTACTTTTGTTTGTATCAGGTTTGTGACTACTCAGAAGCACCACAAAGATGTGTGCGAGAAGAACCAGAGCCAGAGCCAGAGCCAGAACCAGAAACTGAGCCGGAACCAGAACCAGAACCTGAGCAAGAAGTGGAACCAGAAACAGAACCCGAAGAAGAGGCCGAACCTGAATCAGAACCTGAGGAAGAGACTGAACCCGAGCAAGAACCAGAAGATGAAGGGGATGAGGAAGCTGAAGGAGACGAAGAAGAAGGAGGGGAAGGTGATTCTGTAGAACCAGCAGAAGACGAGCCTTCTGAGGAAGAGGTTGAAAATAATGAAGATGGTCTCGTCAGACTAGTCAAGGCTTCTCGTCAAGAAGTTGATGAAAACGATGATGATGTTGATGAAGCTGCAGAACAGCCAGAAATCAATGAAGATATTATTCCTTTCCAGAAAAGACAGGAAGTAGTTGACGATAATGATAATGAACAAGATGTAGCCGAACAAGATGATGGTGTAGAAGAAGAAAGCAAAAAACGCCAAGAAGAGACTGAAAACGAGGATGAGGATGAAGAACAAGAAGTTGCGGAAGAAAGCAAAAAACGCCAAGAAGAGACTGAAAGTGAAGATGAGGATGAAGAACAAGACGAAGTCGAAGAAGAAAGCAAAAAACGCCAAGAAGAAACTGAAAGCGAAGATGAGGATGAAGAACAAGACGAAGTCGAAGAAGAAAGCAAAAAACGCCAGGAAGAGGTTGAAGCAGATGAAAGTGAAGTAGAAGAAGAAAGCGATGTAGAAGAAGAAAGCAGAAAACGCCAGGAAGAGACCGACGGTGATGACGAAGAGGAGGTCCAAGATGAACAGGCAAATTATGAGAATAAGAAACTGAAACAAGAAGAAGTTGAAGAAGAAGCAGACGAAGAAAACACAGAAGAAGAAGAACAGACTGAAGTAAACGGAGCTAAAAGATTTTTCAAAAAGCTGTTCAGAATGTCAGCCTAATAACACACATTCTAAGCAATCTGAAGGAATGCTGGTAGATATGCAGTTGTTATTCCTTTAAGTTATTTATTTGATAGTTGTTAGTAATAAGATCACTTTGTGCAATTTTGTAAATATGTGATTTGAATGAGTAAACGTATGCATGAAATAAGCTGGTTTTCATATACCTAGAAGTTTATAAATACACAAACTATTGCATTTTATCAGGTATACTGTTTGCCTTACCTAGGATAGTACATATCAATAGCTATCAAAGCTAGATCTGACGTGTAAGTAGGATATTTTCAATGTAAGGTACTTTCGACGTAGGGTACTTTCGATGTAGGGTACTTTCGAAGTTGCAAATTCGACGTAGAATGCTTTATATGACGCTTACCTTCAATAAAAAGTACCTACGTTCGATGTAGTGACCCTTCGATGCAAAGTGCTCGATGTTACGACATTCGATGTTTTTACTTTCGATTTTATAATCCTAATCCGGATCTCATCCTATTGATTGGATGAAGTTTGTTGTTGTATCCTATTTCAGCAATTTTTTCACAAAAGGGTCACCTAAAGTAACAAGATAACCCTCCAAATTGAAAACGACGCAAAAACCAGTAAGGAAAATACTGCAACCTATAAAAATGATATACAGCTTTTAATATGTTCCCATAAATCATGGGATTTGTCATAGGTCACCATGGTGTTTTAATAGATATCTATGAGTGATTAATGTTTGAGGTGGGCTCATAACAAAAATATTACATGGACAACAAAGGTTTTGGAGATCATTTATTTGCAGTCTAAATGTGTAACGAAATTATTATTTTTTTATCTCTCAATATTATTTTGAGTCCTATAAAATCGATCGGTACATACCTAAAATATAATACTTATCTTATATTATAAGTTATACTGGCTTTAAAAAATGATTCAAGATTTATAACTAAACACTGTATTTCATTTCGTGCAATTCAAAATTAAAATAAAGTGAACAAGGTAATTTAAGAGGCCACTCATTTGACTGTAGTCAACATAATTAAATGAATGATGAGAGAACGTTGTTCATTATGGAATGAAGTGGAGTCTTTTTGAAGTTCTCTTAAGAGATGTTGATTTGACAGTGAAAATCTGACGGATTTATAAAAAAGAAAATTTATTAAAATAAAATTGTAGAGCTATATTGTTTTTTTTTCGCAATCATTAGGTAAACGTAATCAATCTACTTATCTCTTAATAAACAGATAAGAAACATTTATTGTTTCAAAATACCACACGCAAAGCAAAAGTTTACTTTGAGACACCCTTTAACTACCGCGTGGGCACCTCCGAGTGATTTTATAATTAAATCTTTTGTTCGTCCCTAATGGAGACTTTGCAGGGCCGCATTAAGACCACCACTTGTCCTATTTGACCAACTTCTTGAAGCCATTATGGAACCTTGCAAATTAATCTATTGGATGAGCTTGGGGTATCCTTTCATGTTATATGTGTAAACTGGTTCCGCGTATTAGTGGAATAAACCTGGGTCCTGGATAAGGTGGTCGTAGTGGAGAAAAATATCACTGGATTTTTCCGACAAAGTGTTTTTAACATCATACAAAGCTATCGATTCGTTGAGGGTACGACTTAACTAAATCTATACATATAATTGAACTGTAGACGAGGTGAATTCTGTACATTGAATATTTTTCACGCAATAGAAGCCAAAAACATAGACTAAATTTTTTGCCGTCCCTTTATTTATCTCATGATAGATAATAGGTGTTGACTTAGGTATATTAGTTAGGTCGTGATTTTTGCAACTACGAATTGCTACTACTATTGGCTTCCACAGACTGGAACATAAAACACTTTTGTTATTAGTTTAGCGGCAGAAATATCCTGAATACGATCCTGCTTACTTGTTTACCCAAGACTATCAAATTATGAGAGAAGCAGGAAGCTTCCACTAATAACGCGAAATGTAATTTAGTTCCGTCATATTATGCATCTTTAAAACATTTACTACATGCAAAAAAGAGCCCATTTCTGTTTTGAGGAATACTTGGTTACGCAAAAGGATGAAAATATACGTGGCATCACATCATTTTGCCAACCTGAGCTACCGCAAACCTATTCCGTATAAAGTGGATTGATCAAAAAGCTAAAGTTCAAAGTTATTATGATATTGAAGGAAAAGTAGTGATCGAGTCTAGGTTTTTCTAGGCCTGCTGTATGAACTCAATGATATGGTGGAGCAGTGGAGCGTTATTTCGAGGACGCAGGTTAAAGTCTTATCCACGTCAAAAAATCTGGTTTCTTTCAACTCATATTATAAAGAATCATCATCAAAAGAACTAAATGAATTAGAAGCAAATATCCAAGGTTTAAAAGCGTGGAAGCTAATAATCAATAAACTGCATCCATTGGACAGAATGTTTGCAGTTCAGTTGAGCGGCACGACACGTACTGACCGAGCGCGTCACTCCAGCAGGCCTACCTAATGGTAACCTAAATCCATAAGGTCACAATACAATTCACATTTAATAAGCTTTAAATGCCGATATGGCCAAAAGTGGTCACTTTTAGCATGATTGACATTAAAAGCTTAGATTACTACCTATTAAAATGTTAATTGTGAACTTATGGATTACACTATGAAGTATCAAAAGCGATGTGCGCAAAACGTAAAATATTAATGAAAATGTTTTTATTTGGGATACAATAAATTTATTACACTTGTATAGGCAGCACTGAGCTCGACAAACAATCTTAAACATGTAGGCCCGTATTTATAATCAGCTCTCGAGAGTGACAGCGAGTTTGAGTCCGTATCAGAAATGTCATTTCAGTACAAAACGATCTGTCAAATCCATACTTAATATTGCTCTCAATCTTGAGATCGCTTTATAAATACGAGCCTTAGTATTTAGCCATTTTACAGGATGGTCGCGGCGTGGGGCACAGAAAATCTTAATCCTTTGCTGCAGTTCCTAACAGGATCAATCTGGTTTTTTTTTCTCACTAGTTATTTCTCATGATGGTCTCGTCAAAGCGTCTGTAAGGGGTACACGGTACGTCGCGCCCGTGGGGTACAATAAAACTATTGCACGCCGTGTGCGTCGCAGCGTGGGGCACAAAGAAACATATTGCCTTTGCTGTTGTAACAGTATCATTCAGTTATTTTTATTTTATCACTTAATTATCATCTATCACTAGTTATTTTTATGATGGTCTCGTCAAAGCGTCCCTAGCAGGAGTACACGGTTCGTCGCGCCCGTGGGGTACAATTTTTTATTTATTTATTTATTTATTTTTTACAATACATTTACAATAAAACTGTTACGCGCCGTGTGGGTTGCAGCGTGGGGTACAGAGAAACGTATTGCCTTTGCTGCTGTAACAGAATCAGTCAGTTTTTTATCACTTCAGTCCACTACTGGATGGGCTTTCCTTTCCCATTTTGAGATACCCCTATTGCAGCAGATTTTTTTCATTTAAGTATTTATTTATATTAATTTTCCAGGGAATGCTGTCTGGCCGTTTCCTGGACGCAACCTTTGAATTTTATGATATGACACTCGTTGGAAGAAACTCGGTGATATTATTGACACGCACATGGCAAATTACATCATCAGTATTAGTAGACGATGCAGGTGCCAGATATAGTTATAAAGAGTAGAGTTGTAGTGTGGAACAGCTTCGTGTTGCTCAGTCAAAGAAACTAAACAAATCACACGGAAATTCTACAGAGAAAAGAAAAAAAAACTTCCTCTAACAAAATTTAAGAAATATTTGTATGGGGTCGCGATTTGTCTTTTAATCTCCTGAAATAATTTCTTCGTGAAAGTTGTTCAGTTTCGTTCACTGATGAATACCCTAGTTTGCGGGAAGCTGTCCCTTACACCCTGCACTTTATTGCGCTCGGAGAGACCGTATTATGAATTTCCCGTGCTTTTGCCTAGTTCACAGAAGCGGCCATCGAATCGACCTTTTGTGGATGAAAACGTAGCCCTCTTGACATTCCCGCGAGCTCAAATGGATATTGGAATAGTTTCAGCCGGCACTCGCATTTTCATCCTTATTTGTCACCACGTCCAGGTATAGTAAGTCAGAACCTTTTGTCAGTGATACCGATCGTATGTCTGCATAATGGTACTTTTTAAAACACCGAAATAAAATTGTTTTTAAAAGTACAAAGTTTTCTTAAAAATTTTTAAATTTAAAATGTTACTAAGTTTTATAAGTTTTAATTTTTCTTTTAGGGCCGTATTTATAATCAGCTCTCAAGAGTGACATCGGGTTTGAGTTCGTATCAGAATTGTCATTTCAGTACAAATCGATCTGTCACATCCATACTTAATATTGCTCTCAATCTTGAGATCGCTTTATAAATACGATCCTTAGTGCCATCGATTCTCGCGACATCATTCTACCAATTTTTAATAATCAATTCTAATTCTTAGATAGCGTTGACATAAGAACAAGATAGCAAATAAACACATGGCTTTATATACGATGCTCTCTTATTTTACGTCATTTAAGTGCAGTCTTACGTCAGATTAGGAATGTCAAAGGCATGTGTTTATTTGCTATCCTGTTCTGTAAAAGTTGAGAAAGTGACAGCGCTATCTTAAAATTAGTAAAGGAATGGTGCTTCCAGAATTGGCGCCAGTAGTGTGGTGTGATATAGCTACTTTTTACATGAGTGATAGAAAAGTAATATACCTACCCAACTATAAGTAACTTCCCAAAAATTACGAATCTTTCGAAAACTCATATAAAACGGCGAAAATTTCCCCATTTACGAAAATCCCTCAAAAATGGTTGGTTGAGTTATTTTGGGTAACTTTAGTGTGGGAAGTCGTTTCAGTCATTAGACGAGATCACCGAGATGAGGACGAAGTTGTGCGATTTGTAAATAAGTTTGAAAATAAGTTTTAGTACTTAATAAGATATGACAACATAATGAAATAGTAGTTTTAGTAATTTAAATAAAGTGAAATTTATTCTTGAAATGTGTTTTTGAATTAAAAGTGATGAAACTTTATTTATTCTAAAAGTCAGTTGGAAATACTATAGCGTGTGTGTTTCTCCGTGGAAATGAAGGTTTTTCCGCGGTAATAAGTAGGTTAGGTACTTATGTTTCTTTTATACTAGGACCTTAACTTAATATGTGCCAAGTCTTTTATAATTTAGACGAGGGCTGACAATTAGCGATACACATTTTGATCTATAAAATTGCCGTCAATGTTTGTCAGACGTGGCGAAAACGCCTTTTAGTAGGGGTTTCACGCTTTGCCTACCCCTTAGGGGATAAAGGCGTGACTTAATGTATGTATATAGCTTTTCATACCCCGGTGATCAGTGATCAATTCGCATCATAAAAACGCACTGGCTTCCACACAACCTCATCTAGTTTACCTATATCATTGGTATCTTTAAAGCCGGAACACGCACGTAAAGTTTACACGGTTCACCACTCCGGCTTGTAATCGCCTTATTTAAGGCAGTTTAAGGTCAAATTACTTGTGTGGAAGTAGCTAAATATGTATTCATTCTTATGTACCTACTCTAGATTTGGATTTTAACTGCCTCCGTTGGTCTAGCGGTCTGAGTCATGGGAGGTCCCGGGTTCGATTCCCGGCGGGGGATAATGACTTTGTGTTGTTGTTTCTAGTTTTGTTAGTACATTGCAGGCTGATCATCTGATTGTCCGATGGGCCTGTAAATAGTCGGTCGTGCGCCTGATATCTCTCTGGTCGTGTCAGTCAATCTGTCCCATCAGAAGAGATTGAAGGAATAGACAGTGAATTTATGTGTTGTTAAAAACTATTCCCGCGCAGTTGGCTGATCTGGGAGATTGACCGCTATCACAAAAAATCGGTTAGGAGTACTACTCTAGATCTTCTTCTTAGCGAGTGGATTTTCGATTAAATACCTTTTCGTGGTTAGATTGATATTCTCCAATGGTATATTCTAAAATCTGACTTAAGTTGATTTAAGAGAAGATAAGATTTCGCATTTACAACATTCATGTTTATGAATATTCAAAATAAATTAATTTGTAAGTATAAGCACTTTTAGCTTTGCCCCCCGTTAATATACAGCAAGTTTTATTGTTGTTTGATATTCAACAGATAAGCTGAATGAAGAAGCACTTAACTAATACATTTTATGAGTGGTAGGGATTTATGGAAAATCTGCCAGCTAGTCTGCTAAATTATCTATTATTTTTGTCACTTTTTTAAAATTATTATTTATATTAATTAAACAGTAGGGTCTGTAATAAGTTTGTCTAGATATCAACTCACATTGCGCGGAAGTAGGTACTTAATTTAAAAACAGACTACTGATACAAAAAAAAATGTTTTTTAATCTTTTTATTCTGATACATACAAGATGGTAACTAAGAGCAGCAACACACCTGCGGAAGGTTTGGTCAAGCAAGCCGAACCATCGGTCGAGTTCACATTACCCTTAACCCCTCGTATACCGCTGGTACGACGTATGTACCAGCACTTTTGTTACCTATATCTATCGCTGGTACGACGTATGTACCAGCAACACGCGCCACGTGACTCACTCTGCATGGTTACCACTAACACCCAGTATTACCATAACTATTACTATTACATTTACCTTATTATAGCGTCATATTATTCATCGTCATTCAGCGCGTCGACGAATCCGCTTAAAAACGACTGTTCGGTCGGCGTATTGGTATGTCGTATACGACTGAAGGTTCGGCCGCCGAAGGTTCCGCCACCGAACGTTACGCAGGTGTGTTGCTGCCCTAACGAATATAAGCCCATCTGATCCATTAATCTAAAATGTTAGATTTAATTTAATTTTGCACGAATTTTAAATTAAAAATCTGCCTTTCATTTTAAAGTTTATTTTTTGCATATTCTTTTGTCAAGTCAAGTACTAAAAAAACTTTTAATAAGATTTGTTCAGACCATAAAAAAACCTTCGAGTTTTTATAGTCTACTTGTCGCATTTACAAGGGCAGGTGACGGGGTCGTAAAATAGGTACTTGATTTTGAAGTGCGCATTAATCTTGTATGAAGTCTTTAGGGTAGAAGAGATTATGAAATGTTTTTGAATATTTCAGGCATCAAGGTATTCAAGGTGCCTGTGTAGCCGACAGATGGCGCCACATCAAGAAACACAAGTTCTGAAACACGGTATCGAAGTTTTTAGTTTCCAAGATTCTTGATTATGACAGGATAATAATTAACTGCTTCCGTGGTCTAGCTGTCAGAGCCGTGGGCTTTTGAACCAGAGGTCTCACGTTCGATTCCCGGTGGGGGACCAAGACAGCTTCCCGCGAAACTGTCCCTTACACTCCCTATTTTAAAAGTAAACTAAGACTTGATCTAAAAAAAAAAAACGCGTATAGTTTAGTAGTTTATCGATGCGACCTTTTTCGTGACATTTTCCTGTTAGAAAGCATGTGACACCTGAGGCCTATCAGCTATCGAAACAAACTGAGCCGCTGAGGACTGATCGGTAAGTATAGAGGGAAACAGTATGACCCTTAGTACCCTAATTTACCCTTTCGACTGAGGATGCTATTTCGGAAAATTGTTTGTTAAAGAAAAATTCATAAAACTACAATTCTACCTGAATTACCTAATTCCTTTGCGTTGCTGCGTTAAAATAGTCAACCCATCAATTTTCTGCACGTCGTGTTACTAATAATGGTGACTAAAGAATAAATCTAGGAAAAGGACAAATTTTTCTTCTTCTTGTCGTGTGGGTTTCGAGTTGATCGACCCGATGAACCCTGGTGTCAGAGTTTTTAAACCGCCTAATAAGCTAGCTAAAAGGCCTCTGACATGGTTTGTATTATGACGAGGTACTATCAAAGACAGCGACCGGGATCGACAGTTTAACGTGCCCTCAAACGAACGGAATCTTTTCCCCCTTTTGGGAATCGAACCCTTGACCTCCGGATCGGGAGCCCATGGCTTAGATCACAAGACCTCGGAGGCAGTGAAATGGAAAAATAAATGATGGAAATGATATGAGATACGATTCTGTGATGGTATGGGCTATGGGCTTACATTGTCCACCTATTGGGTTGGGCAACAGCTTCATAGGTTTTCTTCAATGATGGCTTCTCAACGAATTGCTGGCTGGATAAGTTACGATCACTCTCTTTGTCTTGTCTGGTAGAGATCGCTCTAAGCGATAAGGTCGCCGGTGATGATAGAACGAGCTTATAGGTAGGTATATTTTTGTTTCTACACGCGTCAGAAGTGTAATCAGAGAAGGTGCTTCAACTATTTTCTCATTTATTTTGCGTAATGAACAAAATATTACTTCTCCGGCATAAAAAAGGAATTTATTATCGATATATTATTCATTAATGTTTCATTTTCTCGCTTATGAGATAGTAAAGGCCGCACTTATCTTTTCATTAATGAAGGTAACTTGCTAATACGCTAACTTTGTCAATATTTAAGGCTCCCGCCAATAAAGAGTGAGACGACATAATCAAAATTACATTATTTAGACAAGGAATTATAATTTTCTTTTTTTTTAATACATTCCTGAAAATAGAACGATTATCATGAATAATTTTACTGATCAAATATTTATTTAACTTTATTGAATAAAAATTTTTGCCCGATAAAAAATACGCACAATTAAATAGTAAGTAAAGAGGAAGTGACAATGTCTTCCTAAATAGTCGGTATTCAACCTTTATTTCCGGTCTCATTCAATGATTTGTATAAATTCTCCTGAAAGGGCAACTTTGGAGTCAATAGCCTTTTTATAAGTAGAAAAAGTCGGCTAAAGTGTTGTCAACCATGGCTAAAAAGAGGCTAAAAATTTAATTTCGAAAAATTGTATGATATAAAAAAAAACATTTCTAGGAGGTTATTTTTTTGTCAAAATGGTTCAGTTTCGCTGGCTGAGCGTAATATTTTTTTTTTATTTGAGACGATTTTTGCAGGTAGAGTAGAATTATCTTCATTTTATCAAACTGTAATATAAAGTTCAAGAAGCAAAGTAGGTATCATCTTTTGAAAATTGTTTCAAGTAATTAGAAAATGGTGATGGTTGCCAACGGTTGGGAGGAGAAAAGCTATCATAATCAAGTTAAATGCTTCCGTAGAGTTTTCAAAACGACGTAACTTAGTTATAAACCAATCCCGCGTTCAAAGTTTCGGTTATTTATATTGATAATAAACTTATAATCTAAACTTATAAAATCGTTTGTCCTTACTGACTGACTGAATGACTGACTGATTCATCAACGCAGAGCCTAAACTACTAAAGCTAGAATCGTTAAACTTAGAGAGCAAGTTCCTCTTATAACGTAACCTCCCACTAAGAAAGGATTTCCGGATTTTCCCTCCCTAAACGGGTAAAAAGGGGGGTTGAAGTTTGTATGAAAGTCCGTCAATTTTGAAGGTAGGATCTTCAAATTTTGTATTTAGGCTAATGATTAAAAAATAATTTATACGTGTTTCAGCATTTTTGCATTTTATACCCCTAAAAGGGTTAAATAGGGGATGGAAGTTTGTATGGAAATTCCGTCAATTTTGATGGCAGGATCTTCCAATTTTGTTTTTGGGCTAAAAATTTAAAAATAATGAACACGTGTTTCAGCGTTTTTGTATTTTCCACCCCTAAGGGGGTTAAATAGGGGATGGAAGTTTGTATTGAAATTCCGTCAATTTTAAAGGTAGGAACTGCGCGGGAACTCAATCCCACGGGAAAACTCTTAGCTGCGGGTTTAACCGCGGGGCGGAAAGCTAGTGCTTAATGAATGATAGAGTTCAATTTTTTTTTTTATTATTTTAGTTAAATAATAAATACCATACTTATAACAAACTAGGTATTAGGCTCATGCGTAGAAATTACCCAGGTCTTCTGTCCTGTATGATATGTTCGAGCGTAATCGTGTGACTTCTGGAAAACTTTATTCTTTTAACACAATACCTATTATAAGTTCCCTATACATATACTGATTGGTCTCTACAGTCTGTACAGTATAGTGATGCAACTTGGACAATCTATGCCTTTTCAGCTAGACAAGTATGAAATGTGACAGTTTGGTAAGGTATTTGCAATATCTGGTTTACAATAGTCCTTTGCCTGTTCAAATCTAGTGTTAAACTCCATGTTCTGAGAATAGCGGGTTTGTTTGAAACTTTCACAAAAGATGGGTCAGATCAGATTGCTACCGGTCTAACTTTGATAGTAGATTTTGAGGTTTATTACTAATGATCCTGCCCCTGCAGCGCCGCTGTTTTCAAATATTTGTGATCATCTTGCGGCTATCAGTAGTCCAAAACTTCAAGGATCTATCTGATGGTTTGTTTACATTGTACCAGTGTTAATTTTAAGTGACCTTTCAATTTGAATCAAAATGGGCGCTTTTCCACTAGACGGCACGTCCACGGCAACGGCAACGGCACGGTATCGTCGACGATACCGTGGAAGAGATAATGTATGAAAATCAATCAAATTATATGACACGCTTTTCCACTTGACGACACGGCACCGGCACGGCATGTCATCGATTCCCATAGGTATTGTCACGTGATCGTCGCCGTGCCGTTGCCGTTGCCGTGGACGTGCCGTCTAGTGGAAAAGCGCCCATTAGGTCTCTGTCAATTCACGGTATCACATCTTTAAACAGCGTCGTGTTTCGTCATCGTCGTCGTCATCAAATTTCGAAACAACAGATTACAACTTTGTCACAAACATAATATATTTATGGGCCGCAAAACACGTTGATGTCGATTTGCAAATATCATTGAATTGAAGAATAGATGCATTTCAGGATCTCAAAATGTTTAAAATAAAACTGCATTTTCGATACCCGTAATATTTTATTTCATCCATATCGTCGACATTTTAAGTAACAACCAACTAATTAAATATTGGGTATCCAAAGAACATACACTTTCGATAAATTCACTTTTAACCTAAGTACTATTATATTCAATCTATACATGTATTTATGTATGTATGTAGAGTGGAAAGGTATACAAAAGTGTCAGCTAAAGTTTAAATTGACATAACATTTAGGTCATTGAAGGGCCCAGCCTATGTAATTGAAAAATGTTTATTATTATACGTTTTTTGCCTTTCCCCTAAATGTAATGATGAGATTAGATAAAGGAAGTTGTGTTGAAATGTGAAGAACGTACAGTAGCGAATGATAAAATTGTTAAAATTGTGTCTATGCCGTTGTAACTAGAAAAAAACATAAGTTACATTTGTAAAGGAGCGTGAAAGAGTGTTCTTTAGCAAAATGTATTGTTGTTTTTACCTACTAGTTAAGTTTCTATTATCATTTGATTAGATTCCCTTAAGGCAACCTGAGCCCCAGTGGAAGCCTTTAGGCTGGTTGTTTTCTGAATTGTTTTCAAGAAAATCAAGTAAAAAAAAGAGAAAATTTTGCATACATACCTTTGCATACATTTTCATGCGTTCGTTGTCTTAGTGTAATTATAATTAAAAAAAATATAATTTAAGAGTATTTTAAATAAAATCTATTTATTTTCTGACTTGTATAGATATAGATAATAGAAATTGGATGTCAGGAATACAATGTCAAAGACTTAGCCTTAAAGAAATAAGACACCCCTGTCTCGCTCAAAAACACCTTTTGAGACGTAATTAGGTAGGTACTTGAAATAGACCTTCGTGATATTAATTTGTATTGTAATATAATACATGTCATTGTTTTGATGACTCTTGAATAATTACATAAAAGTAGAGTGAAAGAACTACCTACGAGGTAGTCTGAAATGTTTTTTTCTATAACTTAGTTGCAGAAGTTGTATACACAATTCTGTATCAAATAATACTGTCTAAAATAAGTAGGACTAGTAGATACTATAAATATGACCATCTGAATAATACCTATAAAAGTCCATCTTTACGCATGGCTGCCGACTCCATATTTAGATACAGGTGATGTGACTCATAATTTTAAATATTTTTTAAATAAAGAAATATTTTTTAAGGTATGCATGGCTTGTGAGTTCGACTGTACATTACCTACTGTAAGTTCTTCGCTTTTTATTTATAGAGAAATAAAGGACCAAT
>JARACY010002453.1:0-42535 GCA_029255725.1 Scrobipalpa atriplicella
CCTTACACATTTTATAAGAAACCTAATGCAACTTCTATGTTGCAATGGGGTGGATAGAAAAACATAGAATGTACCAGCTGCATCCTCTCTGAGAGGCCCGGCACTCTGTAAAAACCAGCTAAGGGATTGAGGGTTTCAGTATACATAGTACAATTTGGCGACTGGGCTGACCAATACCTATACATATAGATCATCTTAACAACCCACAAAACTAGTCAGACGTGCGGGATATGTGATCGATTAACGCTCTGCCTACTCCATTAGGAATAAAGACGTCATTTTATGTATGTTATTATGTACTTATGCAAATGCATTTCTTCTTCATGGTGTCACAATGCACGCATATAAAGTTTCAACCATGTACATATGACCTTTTGTTCACCATGACAAACAGGTCCTTCGTGTTTTGAAACAAAAAGCAAGGGCCTTGGCAGTGACCTTGAGAAGGGTTAAGCCTTGAGCTTGAAAAAAAAAACAGAATGAAATTACTTTGACTTTGAAAGTACAGTAAAAACAATGAAAAACACGTCTACATATTTTGAGCAAAGTAGAAAAAGGTAAAGATAGAAAATCTCTACAAACACAACCTCGATCTATGTATAGAATAAAGAAGCAAACACCAGCTAAACCACGGCAAATATCGGATAAGAGAGCGCTACCTAACCTTATCTTAACACCGTAATCGGCGCAAGCGCAGCAAAGACGTCACGCTCAGCTAACAGATACAATATTGCCTCGGTGGTGTAGCGGTCTGAGCCATAGGCTTTGGGCTTGTGGGTTCGATTAGAATTAGAGGGATAAACACAAAGTTGATATTTGTAAAATCACTTTGTAAAATTTTACCTAGTTTGCAGACTGAATCACCTGCCCCTGTAGCATGCCACCGCGCGATAACGTATATATCGCATCTATCTGTCAAACACCCATACAATTTGACAAAAAGATGTGATAAAATGTGTGATAAAGCGGCTATCGCGGCCCTATCGCGGCTGCATGCTACGGGGGCTGATTCTTTTAATCTGTCAAGAAAAAGGATTCCGTATTTCGGAGGGCACGTTAAGCCCGTCAGTCAGGTCGCTCTAATTGATAGTGGTCGTCACATAAACCATGTCTAAACTAGCCTATTAGTTGTGCTATTAGGCGATTTAAAACCTCTTACATCAGGGTTTATCGGGTTGTACCTCGAACCAAATGTCCACCTGCGCAGCAATGACGTCACGTTGTCCTAACAGGATTCTGTGTAACAGGTAAGTTGGAAAAGGATATGGTTATAATTGAAATAATATGGTTATTATAATAGAAAGTCAAAAAGAAATTTTATAAAATATGGTGCTATGCCAACAGAAAGGATCAGGTTTAAAAGAGAAAGTTATTTAAAAAGAAATATGATATCATATCAGATATGGTATCGATTTTAACTAACACGTCATATTATAATAACCATAAATTCATAACCAAATTACAATACATAGGAGGTAGTACGGACGTTTAGATTTGAGAGAAGCTAATGGACTTTCAGGGGTGGACTGGGGCTGGGGTGTTCAAGATTTGGGTCCTTTGTTTGTAATCTTACTAACAAAATATTTAACTTATGGCAAAACGAATGCGATAATAGTCCTCCCAACCGATTTTCGGTAATGGTGGCAAATCTCCCAGAGATTGGCCATGGCCAACTGCGCGGGACTAGGTTTTAGTGGTCAAGTGTTTGCGCAACACACAAGTGTGCACTCTCTACTCCTTCAATCTCTTGTCCTGATGGGACAGTTTGACTGACACGACCAGAGAGATCAGAGGATCAGACGGAGGAGCAGGAGCGATTATTTACATGCCCATCCGACAGCATGGATCATCTTGCTTTTCGGACAATCAGGTGATCAGCTTGCAATGTCCTAACCAAACTAGAAAAAACAACACATAGTCATTGCCCACCGGAATCGAACCCCGGACCTCTGGGTCATGAGCCCATGGCTCAGACCAATAGACCACGGAGGCAGTAATGCGATAGTGCCATTATGAAAACCCATAACTGAACGACATAAAAATAGGAAAACGAAAGTTAGTTATATTTCCAACACCACAAACCACAAAATCACCCTAAATATGTGAAAATATAAACATAAAATGTTCGCCATGTCTAGAATTGTTACATAAATCTCCTTTGAGAATTATTACGTCACAGACAATTGACGATCACCTGCGTACGCGCTTGTTTCCATTGTCAACGGGCATACGACAACGATATTCTTTTAGATTTTTTGGAAAATTATTCTCGTATGCTTTCTTACTCGTCCTTTGGAATACTACATGCATACATCACATCCATTTTTGTACGATACGATATTCTGTAGTTTTGCTTTTAGGCTTTTATTTTACATGTTTTAGGATATGGTGACCAGGAAAGGCAAAAAATAAATATTCCATTCTTCCTTCATTCTTATTTTGCGTTGTATCCTACAGGAGACTATACTGAGGTTATACAAGCTTCTTTACAATGTGAAAAGCGGGTTGAAATGACGCTTCGACTATCTCAAAACCATTATATCAATCTTTAATACCATTTTCATCATGGAGATCTTTTACGATTTACAAAGTGCTATTTTAAATGAGCGTTCGAAATTCGCATATAAATTCATCGTAAAATCGTGTTAAGTAAAACATAACATTATTTTTTTAAACTGCGAAATGAACAAAACAGTTTAAAGCAAAAACAGTCTTACGTCGTCACGTCATATCATAAATAAACTAACAAATATTAAGAAATATCGTGCCGGCTGCAGCAATAGAAACACTCGGGTACAGATCGCAATCTTGGAGGAAGCATGTCGGACAGATTATCGTGGTTAAGCCGTGTCTAGCGATATCGTGCCGGCTGTAGCAATGGAAACGCGCAAACTCTTCCCCTCGTACAATTGTCCATTATACACGAGCGCAGATCGCAATCTTGGAGGAAGCATGTTGGACAGATTATCGTGGTTAAGCCGTGTCTGACGATGATCTTTTCTTGGCTATGAATGGGTTGAATTGAAAGGTTTCTGATGTCTGTACTTGGGAAGTTATCATGTCTTTTTAGACAATTTAGATAAAAGTGTGTAACTGACTATAGTATTTTAAAACGTGATTTCATTTTTGCATGGGTATATACTCAAAGTTGTAAAGATGTAAACCAATAGACCACAAAGCGGTTCATAATAAAAAGATTTAGTAATAAAAGTGGCTGCCTAGCCGAATCAAAAGCACATATCTCAATGAATCGCAACACGAGATTGGTCCAATTGATGACATACTTGTCGAGATGGCATGACGACATCTTGAGAAAGTGAAATAGATAACGGGTGTAAGGGACACTTCCATGCTGGACTAGGAGCGATAGATAAACATAGAATGTACCAGCTCCTTCTCCTCCTGTAGTGACAGGTTGTCAGCCCATCGCCTAAATTACAATACACTGAAACCTTCGAATCCCTTAGCTGGTTTTTACAGCATGTCCGGGAGGAGATGCAGCTGGCACATTCTATGTTTATCTATCACCCCCAGTCCATGGAAGCATCTGGTATGAGTATTGGCACGTAGTTTGTCAAACTCTACCAGTAGGAAGGCTACCTAACAAAAGTTTTTTTTTATCAATCATATTATTGTACTTTATTATGACGTCTATTGACCACCCTTCGTCATCATAATATGTTATCAAATAGCATAATGACAATGTCGGACGTAAAACTGTGTTATCTTTCTGCCCACTTGAAATCTGTATTGCTGCAAATATATTGTTTGTTTTGATATGAAAATGATAGAAAATCAGGTGATCTTTCTAAAATATTGCCAAGATAGCTGGAATAAGAATCCTCGACCGTATTGATTGGGATATACCGGGTGTAAGGGACATCTTCCCGCAACCTAATAACACCCATGGTTGTTCAGACAAACAAACTTCACAAAGAACAAAAAATATCAGCTTCTATGGTTTTTCGCGTTACTTATATTGTTGACTTTTGCTGACATGCAATAAAATTTAGGAAAACGTAGTAAGTTATCTTCTGTTCTTTTAAAATGGACTGTTGGTTAGCTAATCCTTTTTACTAACTCGCACTTGATGATTTTTTGCAACTGGCTTTCCCATACCTAAAAGTCGAAACGTCATTGTTCCCTCCTGACTCATTCAAATTGAATGAAGACATTAATTTTCTAGGGCACACTTTACGATCTTTATCTACCCTTATTTGGATGACGAAGGGTGGTCAATAGACGTCATAATAAAGTACAATAATATGATTGATAAAAAAAAACTTTTGTTAGGTAGCCTTCCTACTGGTAGAGTTTGACAAACTACGTGCCAATACTCATACCAGATGCTTCCATGGACTGGGGGTGATAGATAAACATAGAATGTGCCAGCTGCATCTCCTCCCGGACATGCTGTAAAAACCAGCTAAGGGATTCGAAGGTTTCAGTGTATTGTAATTTAGGCGATGGGCTGACAACCTGTCACTACAGGAGGAGAAGGAGCTGGTACATTCTATGTTTATCTATCGCTCCTAGTCCAGCATGGAAGTGTCCCTTACACCCGTTATCTATTTCACTTTCTCAAGATGTCGTCATGCCATCTCGACAAGTATGTCATCAATTGGACCAATCTCGTGTTGCGATTCATTGAGATATGTGCTTTTGATTCGGCTAGGCAGCCACTTTTATTACTAAATCTTTTTATTATGAACCGCTTTGTGGTCTATTGGTTTACATCTTTACAACTTTGAGTATATACCCATGCAAAAATGAAATCACGTTTTAAAATACTATAGTCAGTTACACACTTTTATCTAAATTGTCTAAAAAGACATGATACTTCCCAAGTACAGACATCAGAAACCTTTCAATTCAACCCATTCATAGCCAAGAAAAGATCATCGTCAGACACGGCTTAACCACGATAATCTGTCCAACATGCTTCCTCCAAGATTGCGATCTGCGCTCGTGTATAATGGACAATTGTACGAGGGGAAGAGTTTGCGCGTTTCCATTGCTACAGCCGGCACGATATCGCTAGACACGGCTTAACCACGATAATCTGTCCGACATGCTTCCTCCAAGATTGCGATCTGTACCCGAGTGTTTCTATTGCTGCAGCCGGCACGATATTTCTTAATATTTGTTAGTTTATTTATGATATGACGTGACGACGTAAGACTGTTTTTGCTTTAAACTGTTTTGTTCATTTCGCAGTTTAAAAAAATAATGTTATGTTTTACTTAACACGATTTTACGATGAATTTATATGCGAATTTCGAACGCTCATTTAAAATAGCACTTTGTAAATCGTAAAAGATCTCCATGATGAAAATGGTATTAAAGATTGATATAATGGTTTTGAGATAGTCGAAGCGTCATTTCAACCCGCTTTTCACATTGTAAAGAAGCTTGTATAACCTCAGTATAGTCTCCTGTAGGATACAACGCAAAATAAGAATGAAGGAAGAATGGAATATTTATTTTTTGCCTTTCCTGGTCACCATATCCTAAAACATGTAAAATAAAAGCCTAAAAGCAAAACTACAGAATATCGTATCGTACAAAAATGGATGTGATGTATGCATGTAGTATTCCAAAGGACGAGTAAGAAAGCATACGAGAATAATTTTCCAAAAAATCTAAAAGAATATCGTTGTCGTATGCCCGTTGACAATGGAAACAAGCGCGTACGCAGGTGATCGTCAATTGTCTGTGACGTAATAATTCTCAAAGGAGATTTATGTAACAATTCTAGACATGGCGAACATTTTATGTTTATATTTTCACATATTTAGGGTGATTTTGTGGTTTGTGGTGTTGGAAATATAACTAACTTTCGTTTTCCTATTTTTATGTCGTTCAGTTATGGGTTTTCATAATGGCACTATCGCATTACTGCCTCCGTGGTCTATTGGTCTGAGCCATGGGCTCATGACCCAGAGGTCCGGGGTTCGATTCCCGGTGGGCAATGACTATGTGTTGTTTTTTCTAGTTTGGTTAGGACATTGCAAGCTGATCACCTGATTGTCCGAAAAGCAAGATGATCCATGCTGTCGGATGGGCATGTAAATAATCGCTCCTGCTCCTCCGTCTGATCCTCTGATCTCTCTGGTCGTGTCAGTCAAACTGTCCCATCAGGACAAGAGATTGAAGGAGTAGAGAGTGCACACTTGTGTGTTGCGCAAACACTTGACCACTAAAACCTAGTCCCGCGCAGTTGGCCATGGCCAATCTCTGGGAGATTTGCCACCATTACCGAAAATCGGTTGGGAGGACTATTATCGCATTCGTTTTGCCATAAGTTAAATATTTTGTTAGTAAGATTACAAACAAAGGACCCAAATCTTGAACACCCCAGCCCCAGTCCACCCCTGAAAGTCCATTAGCTTCTCTCAAATCTAAACGTCCGTACTACCTCCTATGTATTGTAATTTGGTTATGAATTTATGGTTATTATAATATGACGTGTTAGTTAAAATCGATACCATATCTGATATGATATCATATTTCTTTTTAAATAACTTTCTCTTTTAAACCTGATCCTTTCTGTTGGCATAGCACCATATTTTATAAAATTTCTTTTTGACTTTCTATTATAATAACCATATTATTTCAATTATAACCATATCCTTTTCCAACTTACCTGTTACACAGAATCCTGTTAGGACAACGTGACGTCATTGCTGCGCAGGTGGACATTTGGTTCGAGGTACAACCCGATAAACCCTGATGTAAGAGGTTTTAAATCGCCTAATAGCACAACTAATAGGCTAGTTTAGACATGGTTTATGTGACGACCACTATCAATTAGAGCGACCTGACTGACGGGCTTAACGTGCCCTCCGAAATACGGAATCCTTTTTCTTGACAGATTAAAAGAATCAGCCCCCGTAGCATGCAGCCGCGATAGGGCCGCGATAGCCGCTTTATCACACATTTTATCACATCTTTTTGTCAAATTGTATGGGTGTTTGACAGATAGATGCGATATATACGTTATCGCGCGGTGGCATGCTACAGGGGCAGGTGATTCAGTCTGCAAACTAGGTAAAATTTTACAAAGTGATTTTACAAATATCAACTTTGTGTTTATCCCTCTAATTCTAATCGAACCCACAAGCCCAAAGCCTATGGCTCAGACCGCTACACCACCGAGGCAATATTGTATCTGTTAGCTGAGCGTGACGTCTTTGCTGCGCTTGCGCCGATTACGGTGTTAAGATAAGGTTAGGTAGCGCTCTCTTATCCGATATTTGCCGTGGTTTAGCTGGTGTTTGCTTCTTTATTCTATACATAGATCGAGGTTGTGTTTGTAGAGATTTTCTATCTTTACCTTTTTCTACTTTGCTCAAAATATGTAGACGTGTTTTTCATTGTTTTTACTGTACTTTCAAAGTCAAAGTAATTTCATTCTGTTTTTTTTTTCAAGCTCAAGGCTTAACCCTTCTCAAGGTCACTGCCAAGGCCCTTGCTTTTTGTTTCAAAACACGAAGGACCTGTTTGTCATGGTGAACAAAAGGTCATATGTACATGGTTGAAACTTTATATGCGTGCATTGTGACACCATGAAGAAGAAATGCATTTGCATAAGTACATAATAACATACATAAAATGACGTCTTTATTCCTAATGGGGTAGGCAGAGCGAAATGTCATTCCGCCACGTCTGATAGTTTTGAGGGTTATTACAGATGATTATATGTATAGGTATTGGTCAGCCCGTAGCCCAAATTGTAATATGTATACTGAAACCCTCAAATCCCTTAGCTGGTTTTTACAGCGTGCCCGGGCCTCTTCCCACGAAGCAGCGATGCAGCTGGTACATTCTATGTTTTTCTATCACCCCCATTGCAACATAGAAGTTGCATTAGGATTCTTATAAAATGTGTAAGGAAACTAAACAACATTGACAAAAAAAAACATTATTTTTGTATTCTTATGCTGGACTGGGAGCGATAGAAAATCATAGAATGTTCCAGCTGCATCTCCTCTCGGGCATAATCTAAAAACCAGCTAAGGGATTCGAGGGTTTCAGTATATCGTAATTTAGGCGATGGGCTGACAACCTGTCACTACAGATCTATCTTAAACAACCCACAAAACTTGTCAGACGTCGCGGAACGATCTATGTTTGGATCGTTAACGCTCTGCCTACTCCATTAGGGATACAGGCGTGATAGTAGGTATGTATGTATGTATGTGGGAGAGTACAGTTTTTACCTTATACTTTGAACTATGGTTTTTCCCGAGTCACTAGTAAAAGTCGTCTTATTTATGTAATTTTTAAGCAGAAAGTGTTGTTTTAGTTTTATTATTGTTTCTTTTACGTCAGGATTTTAATGTTTACGTTAACGTTGTACCTAGGGAATGCAATCTCGTCTCGCCGAGATCCCGATCTCGCGAGATCCCGGCCATATTTTACGAGATTGTATCTCGTCAAATTTCGTACGAGATCTCGCGAGATAACGAGATTGACAAATGCAGCGTGACGACGTGTATTTCACAGGACAAGAGGGGTAGGCGGGCTTGCGGGGGACGAGGCCCGGCTCATTTTGTAAGGCGGCGCGCGTGCGTTTGTTTACAATTGCAACTAAATAAATTGTTTTGTGTTTTAATTAGTTTCGCAGAAATATTGCACTACAATTACAACTACCAACCATGTCAAAAGTGTACAGTGAATATAAAAGTTCTTTAAAAGTATGGAAACATTGTTTACGCGATCAAGATGGACTCACTGCAAAGTGTAAACTGTCTGCGAAGATTTTGAAAACTAAAGACCATTCTACAAAAGGCTTACGTACACACTTGAAGTCTATACATCAGCAATAAATAAATGTTATTAGAGTTAAAGACAAAATAATAAGTACTCTGTTGATTTTAAAAATAAAACTTACATTATTTTTATAACTAAGCAACGCAGTTTCTATTTAATTACATATCATGTCAATTACTAGTTCTTAAAACAAGCATTTGCATATGTTTTAATTGCGATTCTCCCAATCTCGCGAGATCCCGTAATTTGCGAGATCTCGCGAGACAGGGTTTTGAGTCTCGCGAGATCTCGCTAAGTGGAAATCTCGTACGAGATTGCATTCCCTAGTTGTACCTAATTACTTTTGTTAAGGTTGTTTTTGCTGATTCGCAATTTTGCTAATTAAGTTTGCTTTAAATAATGTTCTAGATTTAGAATGTAAGAAAAATTTGCAACGTAAGCAATTTTTTGAGTAGGTAGTAAGTTATGCTATGTTTTAATTAAATACCTTACTTACTACGCTGGCTCAGCGACCCAAAGAGGATCTTGTTAGGTTCTGTGAAAAACTATAAACTCTGTGGAATGGCCGAAATTTTGAAAAAAAAAAACTATTCACGCAAAAAATACAGCATCAATTTGCAAAAAAAGAGACATTAGAAATTATTGCAAAATTACTGTAGAGGGCGTTCTCCAATAACAATTAACATGTGATTAGTGCTGTGCCGCTCTCGATAACTTATATATCGATGAAGGACACGCTAAATACAGAACAAACCGTGAGGTAATAATGGTAATGATAATAAGGAGAGAGAATAAGGGTGTGTGCATAGTTAAGACATGAAATGAAAATACAAGTAGCTGTACCGCTGTAATTTATTTAACTAGTGTAGATTCTCAAGGCGCCATATTTCTTTTTCTCGACTCTATAATAGGCATGTTGACTAGGTGGCTATTAAAATTCAAAACTTTTATACCTGATGGCTAAAATACTGTGGATCTCATTCATCATTTAAAAATAAATACACATTTAGGTTTAATAATCGAGTTAAAAATATAGAAGTTTTTGATTTAAATAGTCAATATTTACTTGCGAGTGACGTCATAACTCAGTATTTCCATACAAAAAAGCGATTTTACATACATATAATTTTGACATTTCATAAAAAGTTGCTGATTTGACTAGTAGGCAAATAGCGTATTAAGGTGACTGAGACAGAGCCAGGACAGAGTTGACTATACAAAAGCAAGATGTCAAGTGTAGTCGTGACCCAGAAGAATCAAAGAATCAAAACTAAATTACTGCTTGGAAATATTTAAGTAATACGCACAGTCTCAAACAAACCTCAACCTCCTACCTTCAGCTCAGCGGCAGCTATTTATATTTGAGCTCAATAAAACAACTTACTATAGAAGACAACGAAGTGGAAGATTTGAAGAGATCGTTTAAAAATTTACAAATAGGTATACTAGGTATATCTGGAAACATGGATTTTTGAATAAGACTACAGGTTCTCTTCCCTTTAGTACATTTTTGCTCTGCCTACCCCATTACGGATAAAGGCGTGATTATGTGTGTGTTCTCTTCCCACTGAGGTGGCTTGTACTACAAATGACATGGTAGGAATTCCTGGATTTTATGGACATTAAAGCAATTGTCATCGTTGCGTTCCTCCCCACTTAAGCTGTCCTTCCTTCACTTTATTTGCAGGTACTGCGGAAGTTAATTCTCTTTATTTCTTTTAACTAACTATACAACACCTTCTTCAAAGTACTCTTTGCCTAGCGTTTTCCCAGCCTAGTTTTGAGGGCCTGGGGTCAGCTTTCCGGCTTCGTCTACTCCAATTTGCAGGCACTGCGTAAGGCAATTCACTTTATTTCTTTTAAGTTCATATCATTAACTATTTATTATACACAGAAATATTTACAGAACAAGTATCTACATAGGGAATTAAGACACAACAGGCACTGCTTATTCCTACAAACCTTCTTCAAAGTACTCCTCCTTTTCTGCCTAACCTTTTCCAAGCCTAGTCTTGAGGGTCGCTCTCCCGGTCTTCGGCATTCGCTGGTTTAAGATCCTTCTTTAAGAAGTACAAATAAAATCACTTTCTGGAAACTGCTATCTATCTAGAATCCAGTTACACCTTGCTCCACTAAGCCCACATTAGCACAATTTATTTCACGTAATCCTGGACAATTTGGCGGAGGTGTAGCTGTTACATTTAACTGGTATCAGGATAACAGTTACAAGGATATCCGCACTTGCTACCCGCCCACTCTTTCGGGTTTCAGTTACATTCAAGTAAAGATGTAATTTGCATTAGGAATTTGTAAATAGGTCGTGATCATTTGTAGAGTTGGTAAGGTATTTAATAGTATACCTTTTATTTAAAAAAAAAAAATGTTTGTTTTAGTAACGAACTTTATCTTGCGGTAAGAAAACTACACTATTCAGGGCAGAGGTTAACATAAGTAACTGTTTAGCACGTAAAAAAAACATAGGAAAAGTAATTATTTTTTCATGAGTAACAGTAGCGCTAATCCAAAAAAAATACCTTGTAGGCCTAGGATTATAATATAAAATTAAGTATGACGTATTCTGCGCTAGAAATAAAAACGCTCAATACGTCATTTGAAAACCTTCTATAGGAAAGCAAGAATTAATAAAGTTTTATCAAAAAAGAGTAACAGTGGTTCGCAGAGCTTATCCAAGAAAATACTTCGCAAACCTTACTTATATAATAATATAATATAATATAATATAATATTAATGTACTCTGTGCTATAAACGCCTATGCGGCTGCGTGTGCGCACAGCCTTAATTTCAGCTTCAGTGCAGGAGCGCTAGGTAATCACATCATTTGTGTCAGTTTACCTGGATCGCGCAAGACAGCAGGTCTTGGACTGAGGAAAAGTTTAAATCGAAAAAGGTTGAATCAAAAAAGGTTTTGAAATGAGGAAAAAGTGAAAAGTTCGTAGGGTTGCCGAGGCTCTGTTTGTTGTCAATCAATAATTTTATTGAAAGTAACTGAGAAAAGAAATGTTTTACAATGTCTTCTGAGTACGAGTATCTATAAAAGCTCAGCCGTTAAAAGCATAACCTTGTAACTAACTGAGCTTTTTAAAAAATCAAAAATATTGGTCCGCTAAAATCTAAACTAAAGTAAATGATAAATATACTCGTATAGATAAATCTTTATTTAATCATAAATTATCCTTCTTTCTAATACTTTTCTGAAAAATTTACTTCGTGGTTATTTATATGGGGTCTATAAAACAATAATAAACTTATGGTACTCATCTATACACGTAATATCATTAAATTATTCAATAGTAACAGGTCAATACAACAGAGACTACGCACAACCCTAAATTATTTAAACCGTTTAAAAAATCCGTTTGAATCTTGAACATTATGTGCTTTTATAGAACGAGTAAAACTGGCCGAAAAACGAACGGTTTTGAATTTAGAATGTAAGTGCGAATAAAAGTGGTGTATTGGCTGAACCTTTGCCTATAGTTTTAAAAGAAGTGAATAGTGAGGCAAGATGAAGTGGAGAAACTCCCAACTGCAGACCATCGTGTCTGGGGAGACGTCAGAGGAGGAAATTGGGCACAGTTACTTAGGCACTTTGGTAAGTAAAGTACAAGTTCTGAAACGAAAAGTCTAATAATGTAAATAACTCTCAAATCGTTCGGTGAATTTTTCCCAACCAGTCGGTAAGTAGGTCCAAGAGATGCAAGCCCATTGCAAAAGAAAAAATAATTTTTATACATACTTAGTTATTATTGTTATTATGTAACGTTAACAGTAGTATTTTGTGTCCTCGTGTAATGATAATGTATTAATGACAGAAAATAACACATTTTATACCCCTGTATCTGACACATCTACGGTAGTAAGATGCAAGCCTCGCGGTAGAGCCGGAAGGTTGCCAATACCTGCATATAAAATACATAAATTGAGTCACTTGACAGAGCTTATGTTAGATCATATTTGCATAATCATAGTACAATAATAATTGAAACCAAAACCGTTTTTTGTGTGGTTTTGATTAAATTTGATTATAGAAAAACAATATGCCGGGCGTTTACACTAAAATGCGTACGAAAAGCGCCGCGTACGCATCACGTACAAATCGCATTATTAGGATCATTTTTCATTGATGTTTTTGTGAGAAGATACTTAGTTATCTTACATTATCGCCCTGGGTACTTCCATGCTGGACTGGGAGTGAAAGAAAAACATAGAATGTGCCAGTTGCATCTCCTCCCGGGCATGCTGTAAAAATCAGCTATGAGAATCGAGGGTTTCAGTGTGTTGCAATTTAGGCGATAGGCTGGCAACCCGTTACTAGAGCAATATACATAATCATTATCTGTACTAAATAACCCTCAAAACTTGTCAGACGTGGCGATCGACCTATGTTTAGGTCGTTTTTGCTCTGCCTACCCCATTAGGGATAGAGGCGTGATTGTATGTATGTATGTATGTATGTAAAGACATGGGCATTGGGCAATATTGCCTCGAAAAATTCCTTATTTCCAGCTCAACTTTGAATTGTGTTTAAAACTTATTTAGACACAATTGAAAGTGGTCAACTTTAAATACGCTATTTGACTACTAGTCAGATCAGCAACTTTTTATGAAATGTCAAAAACGCTTTTTTGTATGAAAATACTGGGTCGTGACGTCACTGGCTTGTAAATATTGACTACTCAAATCAATAACTTCTATATTTTTAACTCGATTATTAAATGTAAATGTGCATTTTTTTTTAAATGATGAATGAGACCCACAGTTATTTTAGCCATCAGTTTTAAGTATAAACGTTTTGAATTTTTTAGCTACCCAGTCAACATCCCCATTGTGTCTAAAACTCATTTAGACACTACATTTGATCTAAGTTTGGACACAATTGAAAGTAACCGCTGATTGGAGATCCAGTGGGTATACAACAAGACCAAATATCAAAATGTTATTAATTTGTGTTAATATTAATTGTTTGTTGTTTAAAATGACGAAATAAAAATAAGAAAAAATCAAAGATCCAATAAAAAATACAAAGATCCAATATCCAACAAAAATCAAAATCATCTGTTTGTTACATTAAGTTTACAAAGTCGAGGATCTCATTAAAAATAATTATAAAACATCCTCAAACTCTTTTCCTTAATAAATAAAAAAGTGTCCTTATTTCAATCAAATTACAGTTTTGTAGTTTTGTTTGTTTATTTTACACAGCTTGAGGCTTTATTATTATTACCTGTAAAAATTTACGTATTGTAAAGTCAACAACCTCTTTAGGGTAACAGAGCCGCTCCAAACCAATGAAGTTTTCTCGGGTAATTGTTTATGCTTTTTCATGAAATTTCGTATAGTTGTACAGGTTATTAAACTGTACGAGTATATGAAATTTTATCTAAATAGAAAGAAAGAAAGAAAGAAAATATAAATACATAAATAAACACCTGAGAAAATTCATTGTCTTGGAGCAGCCGGTTACCCTAAAAAGGTTGTTGCGTCAGAATCGGAAGTTTTGCTTGGCGACAGAAAAATGTGTATTTTCCCAAAACGCGAAGTTCCCAGAAAGTTTATTTAGTCTGAAAGCTTTTAAATGAACACGAGGCAAGGTGGGGAACTTAAAGCTGCACACAGTCCTTTATTCTCAAAAGGATAGACTCCATTGAAGCTCCATTTTAATGGTCTAACAACTCTAGATCACGCAGGCAATTCATTTATCTCGTTCAATGCCACTGATCGTTTCGCACCTGCCGACTGCCGAAATATGGTCTTCACGTCATAATGCATCATCACTATAGAAAAAAAAACAAATACCTACCTAGTTATTTCTAAATTGACCCTCACAACTTGTCAGACGTGGCGAAAATGCCCATTTGTGAGGTCGTTGACGCTCTACCTACCCCGTAAGGGACACTAGAATGAGTGAGCCTAACTACTGGTTCACGCAGGCATTCAATGCCACTAATCACAAGATGAACTAAGTTTTCGTTAGAGTCATTTTGCACCTGCCGACTACCGAAATGGTCAACTTGTCAGACGTGGCGAAAATGCCCATTTATGAGGTCGTTGACGCTCTACCTACCCCATAAGGGACACTATAATGAGTGAGTCTAACTACTGGCTCACGCAGGCATTTCATTTACCCCGTTCAATGCCACTAATCACAAGATGAACTAAGTTTTTGTTAGAGTCATTTTGCACCTCGACTGCCAAAATGATCATTGATCATGTGCCTGTTTGCGTATCATGTGAGGATGGTAATTGCTTGCTCATATAAGGCTGAGGAAAATGTAGCGGGCTGATAATTTTATTTTCAGTTAGGAAAGATTTTTCACCTCGCCATAAAAAATAAATTTTGGCGGGTCAAGAAAGAATCATAAATTATTTTAGTTTCGAATGAAATACCTTGATATTATTATGGAACTAATAGTTTTGAAAAATCAAATGATTTATAGGCCTCCCCCGCGGTCTTCCATTGTTCACGATCTAGTGCCACTGTCGCGTCTACTCCTTTAAATAGGTTCATATATTATAGGTTATTATTATTTGTTAGGTTAGGATCTTAGGATATCACACCAATACAAAACATTTATTAGTAATATTTGAGGCGAGGAATAATATAGGTATACCTATTATACCTATATTTGCCTAAACCCACATGTCTGGGTGGCTAAATGCTGAAATTTTGATCTACAGTGCACAAGGTTAACCAGAATTCCTTTAATAGTTCTGTGTCACCAACAACCCACTCATCACGTAAATATTTATGGAGGCACTATACAGATACACATACATGTCAATAAAGAGATACACATACATGTCATTAAAGAGTCTCCAATCATTGTCAACACTTTAAAACTGTCTATCTATCACGTTCACAGCGGAGTCTCAGTATAGGGTCCCGTTTTTACCCTATGGCTATGGAACTCTAAAAAAAAAAATTTCGCTTTTCACTCGGATATGCTACCTACTGATAATGATGATGATGTTAACTCTCGTTTGTGTTACATAAAATGACCTTACAATGTACTAGTACCTACGAACAATCTGTGAGAAGCAAAATATTTACCATACTATCTATCATTTATGATAGGCTAATTAATTACACTAGATAAAACTCGTAAAGAGACAAAGGCCAAAATAAGAATATAAACAGCATAGGCTCAGTAGAGATAAAATAACATAGAATTTACCTGCTGTTATAAGAAGGCTAAGTTTTTTTTTTGATTTGACGACTTCTTCGCTAACTCATCGCAAATAAAAAATAGATCTAAAAGTACGGACATTTCTAAAAATAACATTTAAATCAATGCGAAATAGGTCAATAGATAATGAACCTAGTGATATGTGATAGGTATTATGAAAGGAATCTCTATACACGCTTAGTCTAGCAGACGCCGCGTGATTTCGCATACGATTAGACGAACACAATATGTTATTGTGACAGAATACGGATAAATACAAAGAAGCGTGTGTCCTTAAGTACATAATGTAGTACATGGTGTAGGTAGGTAGAATAGCTATGTGACGTCATCAGGAAACATAAATTTTACCGAAAAATTCTGATAGAACGCGGACACCGTAATATCACACATCCCCTAGCTAGAGACTTACTGGAAATCAGGCAGACGGATAAACCAAATACCGGAATACAATACAATTTCCCCAAGGAGCATACATAGGTCGTAATAAAAAGAAAAAATGGCCTCCCAAAGACTCGAGCCGCATTTTGTATGTGGGAGGGCCAATGTTTTTCATATTTATTTTGTTTCAAACTATGTTCCGTGGGGAAAGTTGTTCAGTTTTATGGGTTCACATTCACAATGAATAAACTAGAATCTCGATATCTACCTATTATATCTCCTCTGTTTAACCTGCCGTTGGTCTGTTTCATTCGTTTTCATTCCATAGGGACAATGTTATGGTAATATTTCTAATAGTCGTCCTCATGGGCACCTACCTATCCGTATTGTTTCCTAACACGGTGTATATGAGTATGCGGACAATCCACAGCGATCATGTGGCAGCAATTTCGTAAAATCGGACTATTAACCAAATGACCGCACTAAAGTAAATGCTGTACTTTAACAAATGGTCATACGTGATGGGTTTTACTTACGAGTGAAACATGGTTCGTTTTCATAGCATTATAGAGTCATTTTGTTTAATGTTTTTAAATATAATTTAATGTGTGATATTTCTGCACGAGTTTTCTTTATAAAGAAAACTATGTTATATGCATATTTGTTCTTAACAATCAATTTATGGTAATAAATATTGATATAGAGACGTACGAAATGAGTGTGTTTGTTGCACGACAGACGAAAAACGGATCAATTTATATTGCAAGCAATTTAACAAATTGGTGCATAATGAATCCTAACAATAATAAAAATATAAATAATTGTACGTAGGATGTAACGTTTAGCGTAAAAGGCCATAGAGACATTGCATTATCTCGACAGGGATACATGTGGGAAAGGGCCCCCTTGCGAGGAAGACCACTCTGCGAGGATCGTGCCTAACCGACTACTCTTGAAGAGTTGGGTTCCGTACCGATCCAAACAAGCTAAGCTCATAAAAGCAAGGCACTTGCAAATTTTACCGTGGTTGAAACTGGGGGTTGGAAATATATCTGAAATTAGGCATGTAATCAAACATCTGATTTCGAAACTTCCTGCAACAGATCGGTAAATAACTACCAAAGATCTAGTTCCGCATCAAAGTACTGTGAGCAAGAAAGAAGATACCCATTCCCGCAAGAGTGAGTAGTATAGGAGATAAGGATTTGACACTTTCTGCTTTCGTCGTTGTGACGTCACCTCGGCATAGCGCGCGCCATCTACAACACATCGTGCGTCTTCGTGTGACAAGGACGGACTTGGGACTTCCCTGTGAGAAGGAAGGAGATAGAAGGTTCGGCGAGTTTCGTTCGACTTCGGGTATTCTTCGGATGCGTCATTTTTACATTGCTAATCGTGGTAGTTGCGATTTAACCGATTTTCTTGGTAGATTGGTACCAATTATTGTAAAATTGGTACAACTAATTGAATAGTGCGGATAAAAATTGTATTCAAGTTGTCATGTTGGTATAGGCCAGTTGAAAAAAGACGCCATTTGACATTTCATTGTCTTTTGTTAATGCGTATTTTAGGTTTTTTCGTAAAATATTTCTGAAAAAAACTGTAAAAACCGGCTGTAAAATGGGTGATAAGAAGGATGAGCTCAAGGAGCTCATTTCCAAACGTGGCTATGTGAAAGGTACGTTGACTAGGTTGTTGAATTTTGCTTCGAATGAAGGCTCAGTATTAGGCGCTTCGAAGAGTGTAATCGAATCAAAATTACGCCAATTATCCATATCCTTTGCGGATTACAATGATCTGAATTGTAAAATCTTAGCCATTCAGGAAGATGATAGTGAGGATGTGGCCACCGTAGAGGAAAATTTCCACACAACAACAGCCACCCTCCAAGATGCACTTGAAAGAAGGCAAAGGCCTACGAGTGACATAGCTACGTCTCCTTCCTCTTCTTCCCCATTACATAAAACTAAAGTGCATTTGCCAGCAATTAATTTAGACCCTTATGATGGTAGGTCATCTGCAAAGTATGTAACTTTTATCAACCTATTTACTTCATTGGTGCACAATGACAACACTTTGGACAATGTTCAAAAGTTGCACTATTTAAGATCATATTTAAAAGATGAAGCGCTAAGCATTATTGAGGAATTGCCACTCACAAATAGCAGTTACTTGGAGGCACTAAAATTATTGCAAGATAGGTACTACAACAAGCAAAAAATTGTCACTGAGCATGTGTCTTTGTTGTTAGACTTGCCAGCCTTAGGTAGGGGCAGCGATATTCGAGCATTTGTCTCTAAAGTTAGGCAGACCTTAGCGGCTTTAAAAAATCTTGAGATTTCTATAGATGGTTGGGATCCTATTCTAATTGTAATTATTACACGGAAACTAGATGGATACACCTCGAGGGCTTTCCAACTGGAAAGAAAGGTGACCGAGGATCCTACTGTCAGCGAGCTTCTGGCTTTCCTGGAGAAGCGTGCATTAGCTTCAGAGACTTCTGGGATTCCAGCGACAATTGCAACTTCGAGCAATTGGAAACCTGCGTCTGCTGCAAAACCAAGAATGGCAGTGAATGTGATGGTCCAGGGATCTTCCTGCAAAAACTGTAAGTTGACTTCACACAAAATATTTAATTGCAAAAGCTTTCAATTATTGCCATCAGCAGAGCGTATTAAAATTGTCAAAGACAATAATTTATGTAATGTGTGTCTAAATGAACACAAAGGGAAATGCAAGTTCCACTTCAGGTGCAATCTTTGCAAACAAAACCATAATACATTGGTGCATCCTGAAGACATTTCTCCACCTGTTACATTATGTACTAATAATAATGTAGAGGACAATGGATTAATTCCTACAGTGCGAGTTAAGCTGTATGCTAAAGACGGACGGGAGGTGCATGTTAAGGCATTATTGGACTCTGCTTCAAATACAGGTCTGGTAACAACAAAGCTTATAGATGTGCTGCAATTAACTCCGGACCGGAACCCAACTAATATTGTTGGTGTCTTAAAAACTGAAAATAAAAATGAATATTCTATTCCATTAGAAGTACATTCCCTGGTATCAGACTACAAGTTAACTGTGAACTTCCGTGTTGTTGACACAATCACACTGCCAATGCCCCTGCAAAAATTGGATATTTCTAAATTAGATATTCCCCCGGGACTGCAATTGGCAGACGATACATTTGATACTCCATCTGAAATAAATTTATTAATGGGTGTTAATGTGTTTTTAAAGGTGCTGTTGCTTGGTACCGATCCGCGAGCGCCGAGCACATCTTCCGAGGCTACGCAGGCAGGTTCTGTGGAGCAAATTAACACTAAACCTTCTATTATAAGAACCCAGTTTGGCTGTATCGTCGGTGGCGATTTACCGTCATCTGCAAAATCCAAGTTAGTATCATTACATTGTCACACATGCGAAAATGATATCAGCGAAATAAATGAGAATGTAAAGAATTTTTGGAAATTAGAAGATGTTCCACAAGTAATTGACGACAAATGCAGCGAATCAGAGCAAGCGGAATTAATTTTCTCTGAGACTGTAAAGCTTGAAAATAATAGATTTCAGGTAGATTTGCCCTTAAAAGTAGATTTAAATGAAGTTAATGAAACCTTGGGGAATTCTTTCGATTTGGCTTTATTTAGATTCCATAGTTTGGAAAAAAGGCTGCACAAAAATATTAATTTGTTGTCACAATATAGTAAATTCATTGATGAGTATGTGGATTTGCATCACGCTCACTACATTGATATAAACTCCTATGATTTTTCCAAAGATCCATTATATTTCATGTCTCATCATGCGGTGATCAATGAGGCAAGCAAAACTACGCCACTCAGGGTTGTTTTTAATGGCTCAATGCTTACTAATAAAGGTGTGTCACTTAATGACATATTGTGCAATGGACCAAAGGTTCAGCGTGATCTTTTTGAAATACTAATGCTGTTTAGATTTGGTGAATATATGTTTACCACGGACATTAGGAAAATGTTTAGGAATATTAACATAAATCCTGTACATAAATCGCTGCAAAACATTCTTTGGCGAAAGAACATGAACGAACCTATACAATGTATATGTTTAGATACGGTCTGTTACGGCTTAAAAAATTCAGGATTCCTTAGTACCAGGTGCCTGTTTGAATTAGCTAATAGATATGAGCATGAATATCCTCTTGCATCCTTTGTTTTAAAACACTGCACATATGTTGATGATGTAATTTACAGTAATAATGATCTTATGGTCTTAGTTGAGACTAAGCGTCAGCTGTGCGAGTTGCTGAAGCTCGGGAGCTTCGAGACACATAAATGGTCTTCAAATAAACCTAGTGTATTGTCAGATGTACCTAGTCAAAGTCAGCATTTTGATAAACTAGATTTTGAACAAGATTGTAATTTTAACATAAAGACTTTAGGACTGCAACTTGATTTAAGGCAAGACTCGTTCATAATTTCAAGCCCTGACAATTACTCAACTAAGGACGTAACAAAGAGCAGTATCTTGAGCTGTATTTCTCGGTTTTATGATCCTTTAGGGTTCGCAAGTCCGGTCATAGTTAAAGCAAAGGCAATAATGCAACGATTATGGGAAGATAAGGTAGAATGGAATGCTTCTCCATCTAAAGAGATTATTCATGACTGGCTGCAATTTTCTGAAAGCTTGGCTAGCATGCAACCTATTAATTTAGATAGGAATATTCCAATAACAGAGACAGCTACAGCAGTTCAGCTCATCGGGTTCGCAGACGCCTCATCTACTACTGGCTACGGGTGCTGTCTATACTTACGTGTGGTGGAGGCGACAGGTAATGCTAAAACCTATTTGCTCTGTTCTAAGTCGCGCATAAATCCACGCGCTAAGCCACTCACGATTCCCAGGTTGGAGCTCAATGCAGCACTGTTATTGGCAAAATTGGTATCAAGAGTGTATGATACACTTCTTACAAAGATAAGAATTGATAATGTATTTTTATACAGCGATTCAAAGATTGTACTCGCTTGGATTGGCACAGATGTAACAAGGCTTCAAGCTTATGCTTCTAACAGAGTGAGGGAAATAAATAAGTTGACAGGTAACTGCGAATGGCTGTATGTTCAGTCTCAGGACAATCCCGCTGACCTCATCAGCCGCGGCGTGGATCCTCAAGCTCTTCACGACTGCCAAATCTGGTGGAATGGTCCAGCGTTCCTGCAAGAAAGGGAGTATCAATTTAAAAGTAATAAGATAAACTTACCTGTAGAGAACTTACCTGAAATGAAGGCTGCTCCTTCCTCGACGTGCTCCTCCTCCTCTGGCGATGTGGTGCTAATTACGGTAAAAGATAACGAGTTCATGCAATCTTTTATAAATAAATACTCGGATATAAATAAAATGACACGGATATTAGCTTATATTCTTAGATACCGTGATAATTTACTTTTAAAATCAAAGGACAAAAATACTAACCTCGAAAAAAGATATCTATCTGGAAGCGAATTGCAAAGGGCATTATTGATGATTATTAAATATGATCAAGGTATTCATTTTCAGAATGAAATTCATTCATTAAAATTAAAGAAGGAGATTAGTGGTTCATTGAAACCTTTGCATCCGTTTCTAGATAAAGAAAACCTCTTAAGAGTAGGCGGAAGGTTACAAAACGCTAATATAAGTTATGCGCAAAAACATCCTATTATTTTAGTGAAAGGATCTTATATCACAGAATTAATTATTCGTAGTGAGCATGCTAGATTGTTACACGCTGGTCCCAAACTTTTGCTCTCTAGTCTTAACCAAAGATACTGGATTATAAATGGGATTAGGGAGGTAAAGAAAATAACCCATAAATGCATCACTTGCTTCAAGTTAAAGGCTTCTGCTTCCAAGCAGCTGATGGGCTCATTGCCAAATGATAGAATTGTCCAGCCACTACGTGCTTTTGAAAAGGTAGGTATGGATTTTTGTGGTAGTTTTGACGTGAAACAATCGCGTATTAGGCGTTCAGTCGTAGGTAAATCCTATGTCCTGGTCCTAGTCTGTTTCAGTACGAAATCGGTTCACCTCGAAGTCGCCGGAGACCTGAGTACTGCTACTTTCCTGGCATGCTTTAAAAGATTTATTTCTCGTAGGGGCCTACCAAGTGACTGCTATTGTGATAACGCTAGTACATTCCGCTGCGCAAGTTCTCAGTTGAACGAATTATATAAACTCTTAGGCTCAAAGGATCATCAAATGCAGGTAAATAATTTTGCAACACAGAATAGGATTAATTTTCATTTCATTCCATCTTATTCGCCTGTATTTGGTGGACTGTGGGAGGCTGCTGTAAAAAGCACCAAGTTCCATTTGAAACGGACTATTCAAGGTAGTAAATTGACTTATGAAGAGTTGAATACGGTAATAGTACAAATTGAGGCTGTACTCAATTCAAGGCCGCTTTTACCATTGACATCAAATCCTGATGATTTTACATACCTGACTCCTGGCCACTTCTTAATAGGTACTCCATTAACTGCTTACCCTGAACATGATGTGAGTGATACTCCTGTTAATAGATTAAGAATGTGGAATGTATGTAACAAAATGGTACAATCCTTTTGGAAAGTGTGGCATAGGCATTACTTAAATGTACTACAATGTAGGCCAAAATGGCAAACAGCTCAGAATAATATTAAGGTCGGATCTCTTGTAATATTAATTGATAAGAACACTCCTCCTCTAACATGGCCAATGGCACGTGTAACTCAGGTGTTTCCTGGGAAGGATAATCATGTCAGAGCTTTTGAAGTTATGACCCCAAACAGGAGAACTCATATTAGGTCTGTTACTAAAGTATGTGTTTTACCCTTAGAATAAAAATAGCAATGTACTGAACGTTTGCTAATATTAGATGTAAGTACTTAGTACCTACTATATAAGATTACTTATTACTTACTTTATGTTTCTATTTAAAAATGTTGTACTTACATAATAGGTTACTGTTTTACTACATAAGACTAATTACCTAATGTTCCTATATAAAATTATGTATAGGTATAAAATTTCTACTTGCCTTCCATATAAATGGTTCTTGTAATATGAGTATAATATTACATAGTAGAATTATATCAGTGTGAACTCTTAAGGATAAATAAAAGGTTTGCCAAATAAAACACTTTAATGTAACTTTAAAAATATATTTACATGCTGGCTAGTATTTTACAATAAGTTCTGTACTTGACATCTAACTTTTGAGTTATTTAAAAAATATTAACTGCTAAGGTATTGTTGAAGTAAATTCACAGGTTTCATGTAATTTTACAAGTTATTTTTTATTTAGTTTGTCAATTTCTATAATTACCTATGTAATGATTTCGATTCTTTGCTAGGTGCCCCAGCATGTTGAAGATTATATTTTTATAACTAAAATACTTACTGCCTATTTAGGCTAGCAACATTGTACTACGGTTCTCTTTAATATCAACCACCAATGGTGTCGTGTGTGTCATCTTTAATATATTCAGTTAATTTGAAAATTTATGTGTTTCCTTCCTTTATAACTGACCAAACAACTCAACAAGTACAGATTTATGTAGAATCTAAAAAGGAAATAACTCTGTATTTAGATCAAGTTCACAGAGGTTTTGCTAGTGTTGTCTTGTTGCCTATCAATCATCCGTTTCCTATCGATAAGTTTTCATAGGGATTCAATACAATATATTATATCGATATATTATATTCGGGTACGTACAAATTAGAAGCCATTTATAAAAGTTGGACCTGTACATTGAACTTTTCTATAGAATTCTAAACTTTACTTTAGTACCCATCTTAGCGAAAATTGACTAGGTATAGCTGAGTTGGGAAATTCTCATCTTCATAAATTTAACCCTTTACAGCATACGAGTCCAAATATGACCACAATTTTTTTATCAGTTATTTGCAGTCAGTAAACGTAACTAAACAAAAATAAATTATCAAAAATGGGTGGTCATATTTGGACTCGTATGCGTTAATGGTTTAAGAGCTTTGCTCATGTCGGTGGAGTAATCGCCAACTTTCTTTGGATTCAGCCTTCTCAATGACCTCTCTATTCAGAGTGCATATCTATGGGAAATTTTAGAACCTCCTAATAGCCTCTTATGTTTGCTCTTCTTCTTTCTCCGTGCCTCTTCTCATTTCATCTTTTTATTGGGGTCGGTCCTCGTAGCTTTGCTCTATTATGGGTTTTAAATAAAGATATTTTCGTTAGTTTGATATCGATGATAACAACACTACTTCAAGGTGGTCGTATGTCAATACATGACGAGTGCACTTCTAAATCGGAGTGCATAATTGTGCATGCATTAATCTAGACGATAAATTGTAGCTAGATAAAACTACTTCTTGCCGTTTTGAATCACTGAGGATAGTTTAATCTGAATCTGAATTAAAACTGAATGAGACAGACAGACATTTACGAAACTTCATGGAATGACTCGACTTGAGGTACAAAAGATTTAAATTAAATTGAATCTCCAAATTGATTATTGTACAAATAAAATATTGAGCAGCATTTAGATTCATTCTTATCCCTTTCCGGCGGAGCGCAAATTTTTCTCCTTTTCAGTTTTTTTTTCAGCATCTATTCAGACATTTCTACTACATTCATCCGTAATGTAGGAAACTACACAATTTGTTCGTTTAATTTCGCAGTGGACACATGATTTATGTAAATGTAACCCTTTATGTTTTCATTATTGGACATGACATTCTTGGAATGATGCGATGCATTGCATTGAATGAAGATTAATCAAATGATAAAAGTCCTCGATTTTTTTGTCGCAATTACTACTACTCACAAGAGTGGGTAGTCCATAAGTAGTTCACACTCGAACTTTGTCCCATGCACAGAGTTCCTTGACTCTTAATAAAAGTGCGAAATCCTTGTCATAGGTGAGCCAGATGAGTTGATGACTGTCGCGTGTGGAGAATATGGTCAAGTTCATTCAATTATCAGTTCCGTTGTACATCTCCATCCGTTCTAGTCATCGTCAGTACTGATTCCAGTCGTCGTGTAGTTTAGAACAGAGGTTCATCTGCTGTCCTACCCTTTAGTCAGTTTTGAAACAAAAAAATCATTTTTATATTACCACAGCTCTTCTAAAAAATCATACGTTTTGCCGTTTTTTTGAATGATAGCGTGGAATCCACACATCCGACTAAAGTACCTATACCGTCCTAGACATGTTCTTAATGACCTACGCTGATGATCGTATCACTTTAGACAATGCGACCAGAATACTGCACTTCAGATTGTAAGGATGAATGATGAAGCTCTGCATCCCTTTGTGTGGTGTGATATTATAATAAGTATTGGTACTCAAGGCGGATTTCAGCGAAAGAGGTAGACCCCGAAAAAGATGGTGTGACGATCTTGATGCTTATCTGAAAGATTGGACTGAGGTGGCATTAGACCGTGATAAGTGGAAGACCGCGGGGGAGGCCTTTGCCCAGCAGTGGGATCTAATAGGCTAGCTATAATAATTGTATGGTACTTACAGATTCTTTCTTTGCAATTAAACCTTCTAAAGATAACGTAGTGGGTGTCCTCTGAGTTCTTTCCCTGGGTGTACAGTGCATATCAGCCTTCGTCTTCGTCTTGTGATCTTACTATAACCTTCGGCTACACTCTGGTGGCCCATCATGTAGTGCATTTTTTTTAAATTGAGCTTGAATAGAATAAACGCATACCGCTGAGCTGAACCAATGAATGAATCAATAAAAGAAATACGTTTATTGCAATGAGTTCTTCATGTCAATTGCCACTCTAGCAAATCCAGATACATCTGCTATGCGGTAGGTTTTACTAGGTGCTTGTTGTTATACAGGGTGCATTTGTATAAGTGAGAAACCTTTTCGATACGTAGTTATAGTACGTTATTTGATAGCGAACAATTTTTTCTCGGGTAACATGGGTCGAAATAAAAAAAAAACAAATTAATCTACAGATTATTGTTGATATTGTTTAATTGTAATTTTTTTAAGGTTCGTCCCAGTTTACTAGGTAAAAATGTCAGTCATTGACGCAGGACCATTACACTTTTACACTTTCATCTTTCTGGGATTTCCTCTCATGCAGATATATACACACCCTTTATACACGGAAAAATTTGTATTTAAGTATCCGCCGCTGACTGGTCAATAACATTACGATAGAGCCAATTTGTATGGGAATGTTTGTTTTTGTGTCATGTATTCAAAGTTTTATAGAAAGTGTTGCTCAGTTTATCAGCTCTGTCTTCTCATCATGAATCATACAGTCGCCCATTCTCTTGGTCCTAACAAGTAGCGAAAATCTGTCCGGTGGCGTGACCGCGTGACACAGTGTCCACTCAAATTCCGGTAAATTGGTAAACTGTGCCTTATTGCCGGGAATTAGCCGCGTGTTTTACTAATCAAGGTATCCTTCTGCGCCCACGCAGGGATTCCTTGCTCACACTTGTGCAATTTATACGTGGGCTGCCTATAACGGGTGTAAGGGACCTGAAAGAATTTCCTGGTGAAAGTTGTTCAGTTTCGTTGACTGAGCAACCCCTATCAGTTTGCGGTACGCTGTCCCTTACACCCAGTACCTATGAGGTTTTAAAAAAGAGAGGGAAAGAAATACAAATTGCACTATCCCATTTCTCGCAGCGGGAGTCGTGTGCTATGGAATTTATCCACTTCAGGGGAGCCAGCTTCTGCGCTCCATGTAAAATAATGTATCGCACTTCTGATTGATTGCCAATACACCTGCTAAGCGTGGCGAGTATGTCAATTGGCAACTTGATCGCGGGGGAAGCCCATATCCAGCAGTGGACTGTTGCGGCTTTACCAAATTTTAATTATTTTGCTAGAATCAACGCCTTTAATACGTATCTACTTAATTGTGTTTTCCTCTAACCTGTCAAACGCGCGCGATTATTGTAATTTTATGCAATTTAAACGCATAGGCCTGAGGTATCTCACGTTAAAAACAAGATAAGCTAATTTTCCTTAAATTCCTTATTTGTTACGCAAAACGATCCTTAAACGTGTTTTCCTGGTTGAGTTGTTAGCGGGGATTTCAATCGGTATCTCGTGATAGCTCTTGCAACATTGCAATTTATTATCAGAACAGGTCCACTGGGACCTCCCCTCGTTTTGGGGTATAAATTGGCACACTTGCCACAATGAGCTTTTTTTTTGTATTGGCCAATTTACCACTGTTCAGAGACAGTTGCTTAACCGGGCAAAAGCGGGGAGTCTCTTGATCCCCAATTTTGAAGAAAGTAGTTACACCGACTCTGTTCAGTTTGCGCAGTAGTATGTTGAACTCTATAGTAATCTTTATCGCTTCCAGTCTAGCATAGAAACAACTGCGATAGAGCATTATAGTCATTAATCAATTATTGCAATCATATCTCATATTGGCTACAGGAAAATAGACAGGAAATCGCGCACGACCAGTTACTAATTAAATTAATTATGTTTAATTGACACAATACTTGCCTAGGAAATGGAGACATAGTGTTCTTTAACAATAATTGCAACTTGGTAATCAATTTCATCACATCACACTTGGTTTTACGGTCTTCGTCTGCTAAGCGAGATAAATAAAAAAAAATGTCTTCTCCATACAAATTGTTTGATCGAGAAGGTGATTTTGTATGGGGCAGTATTTTTTTTTAAATTTCCTTAAAAAAATCTTTATGAAAGTTGTTCAGTTTCGTTGACAGCAATCCCTGTTTGCGGAATTCCCTTACACGCGTTAGGTGGTAGGCTGTCAATCTATTACTGCCTACTCCGCAAGGGATATAGGGTGCATTCACTAATGTATTTTTTTATGTACATATGCATTATGTAAATTATTCGTGTATGAATTTGTCAAACCAGTGAAACTCCACAATATCCAAAATAAACAAGAAACAACAACATAGTTGCTATTATATTCGAACCCATGACCTCCTTAACGAGTGCTCTAACTTATTGATCACGACTATACTATAGTAGTACTAGCACGACATCACCAAGTTTACTTAAACTAATATTACAAAGAGAGAAACTGTATATCTGTTGGTTATGGTTTAACTCATTAATTCCTGTACCGATTTTGAGAATCATTCGCCAGCAGCACTGTACATCAACCGGTAGTCAATTAGGCAAGCCATTTCTTTTTCATTTCCTGAAAATGGTTCAGTTTCGCTGACTCAGCAACCGGGGAGCGGGGAGCTGTCCTTTTACATTCTTTACCCTAAAATTGATTTGCTTTGGGAAAGTCGTTTGGTATCATTAGTAGAACTTGTTGATTCAAAGGAACGCAGCAGTACTTTTTTTACACCCTGTATAGGAGTATCTTTAGAAGATGTCCCTCCCTTGGAATGTTAACAAGAGTTATAACTAGGTATTGTAATTATTAATTTATTGTTTACTATCTCGTTTATTGTCGTTTGATTCTGTGTTCCGGTAGTACTTACTGGTTTGTATAAGTTTGATTTATAACTAAGAAATATATTTCCGTTTCGTATTCTTAGTTTTAGTTCGTATTATTATTATTTATTAGTCAGTCTTTAACATACCTACATGCAACCCCAAATTCCATCATAATCATAAATTGTTCTATTAAAAATTCTTAGACATAAGTTATAGAATGGAATGTACCATGGAGAAATATAATATAGAATGTACTCAGTAGTGCGCGATAAGCGTTTATGTAGTATTGAAATGTATTAATTAGGTATATATATATAGAATTTTACAATAATGTCGAGCTCGCTCGTACAAGCCTATTATTTAAATACATAAATCGTAATCAAATTGGATTATAATCGGGGTAAAAATGCATCGGACTATAAATTGGAGGGTACATACCTTCAACCTTGAAGTTGTTGTCAAAACAGGTCTTTAAAACCTTAACCTCGTTGAAAATTATTAGTAAGCAAACTTTGCCAGAGGATTATGGTGAAGATTTATGGCGGCAAAATTGGGAGATTAAAAAATTTGGGGTCAGCAAATATGGACTGTAAACAAAACTTGATAATTGTATGCTAATCTTTATGTATCTTAGGTCAATAACCTAAAACGATTAAGCTCTAAAATTCATTTGCCGTACAGAGTGTTCCCATTTTGCCTAAAAAATAGATCAAGTTGTCATAAAAAAAAATTTACAAAAAAAAAATAGCCATTACTACACTGACAAAACAACTAATTTGCTTGACGCTAGATTTCGATGGGAGAGGGAGACCCGGAACCCAGCCTGTGATACCCTTGCACGCTGTAAACAGCTACGTGGCAGATCCTCCTTGAATTTGTGGTCAGCTGTCGGTATTTCTTCCGGTCCTGGTCTACTCTCATCAGCTCGTTCCCAGACTTCATATAGATGATGATGATGAGGCAGATCCTATACCATACCACCCTAAAAACCTTCGTAGCAAAACCCACTGCGTAATAACATGAAAAAGGTACTTAGTCAATGAAGTTGTAGGACGAAGACGATAGACTTACTCCAGACTGTGGCTAAAAATAACTATTGCATTGTTTGGACTAGTGCTGCACATTCTCGTTTCTCGTATCTCGATAATTATATCGATAATGCTTTTTTTTGTTTCTTTACTTATTTAGTAACTAGCTCTCTCCTCATAGTATTACCAGCACTTCTCAATCGTAAATGTAGGCCTATGACCGATTAGTTCCATGAATGAATTTATATCAATATCCAGTGCGAAGACAAAATTTTCAGGACTTGAAGGAAGATCAAACAAATACACTTTTACAATCACAATATATTGTTTTTCATAGATAAATTGTAAATTATCGACCTTTGATCGATATTCTACGATCAAGGAGCAGCTCTAGTTGTACCAATTACACGTGCAAATCTAAAAATAGCACCATCCCACGCCCCCAGTCCTTTGATTGGTTTAATTTGTGTGACGTCACTTTATTCCCCATTGATCCTGTGTTTGCTTCCATGGGTATTTACCCTGGGTTTTTCTTAGGGTGAACTTAATCATGTTTTTATTGCATTAATCAAGAACCAGGCAATTTAAGGTGTAAAATCTATCTGAAACAATGACTGCTGATCGTTCCACCGTATTAGCCATCAAGCGTTCATTTTCAAACAGCACCAAAAATGTAAAATTCGCAAAACCTGCAAAACAAAATGTATATCTTCGTAAAACACCATTCGCAAAATGTAGAAGTGTAAAGGGGTCAATCATATTTCCAACCGATCTATAAGTTAGCTAAAAGTTTAAAAAATTATTATTTTGTACTGATTTGTAAATACCTAATAAACTAACGTTTGAAATTTTATACCTATTTAATTGTAACTTATTTCTAGAGTAGATTCGGTGGTAGTGGTGCAGGTGCATTGGCTGTGCATGTGCATTTATTTGCGGACGGGCGGTGCACTTGACTCATTGCATAACTTACCATCACTTGAGTGGAAGTAGCAATTTTTTTTATCCTATGTTATTTTTTACTTCCATGCTGGACTGGGAGTGATAGAAAAACATAGAATGTGCCAGCTGCATCTCCTCCCGGGCATGCTGTAAAAACCAGCTAAGGGATAAGAGGGTTTTAATGTATTGCAATTTAGGCGATGGGCTGACAACCTGTCACTATAGCAATACACATGACCATCTGAAATAACCCTCAAAACTTGTCAGACGTGGCGGAATGACCTTTCGGTCGTTTTCGCTCTGCCTACCCCATTAGGGATAAAGGCGTGATTTTATGTATGTATGTATGTATGTTATGTTATTTTCACCTGGCACTACAAGATTGTTCCAAGTGGAACAAATACCAATGCTATGAATGGGTGTAGAGTAGTATCAACTTCTTAGTACTGGTTCCTATTAGCTCTAGATCTAATAATATGTTATCATCTCTTGAAATCTGACTGACTATATATAGGTATATTAGTATGTGTAGGTACCTAAATAAAAATAAGAGGAATACTTAGTTAGATAACTTATCTACAACGTGTAACAGAAAGGGTATATGCATCGAGAAATGTGTGAATCTACCCATGAAACTGAACAACTTTCCCTAAGGAACATAGGTCGAAATACGAAAAAAAAAATTTGACTGCCCATACTAAATACGCTATCAGCTGATGCATTTTGTATGAAAGGTCACAATTTTTTTTTTTCGTTTTTTGACCTATGTTCTTTAGGGAAAGTTGTTCAGTATCATGGGTAGATTCACACATTTCTCGATGCATATACCCTTTCTGTTACACGTTGTATACTGTACATGTGTGTATACCCTATGCCTACTCATTGAAAGCTGACATTCTAGGAAATCTTGATTTTTCCGTGACTTTTCCCTTCTATATAAAAAAAAAAAGTAGTGGAAACTGTGGAAATAATAGATACCAGCAAAAAATTTAATTTAATTTATTGTAGATTATTTCATAAATATAAATTAATCTGTAGTTCTATGTTCAGTTCAGATTGCTTGAAGTCTAGTTGAAATTGAAATCGCAGATTATTTATAGTATAGACAGCTATTCCCTTCCATCATATGCTAAAAAAGAAAAACTAATTAAACCAGACGAAACAATTTCACTCAAATTGGTATAGTTCCCGACATATTTGAGAAATTATACATATATACATATAATCATGCCTTTATCCCTAATGGAGTAGGCAGAGCAGAGCGTAAACGACCTAAATAAAGGTCGTTCCGCCACGTCTGACAAGTTTTGAGGGTTATTCCAGAATGTATATTGCTGTAGTGATAGGTTGTCAGCCCATCGCCTAAATTTGTAATTTACTGAAACCCTGGAACCTACTGAACCCTTAGCTGATTTTTATAGCATGCCCGGGAAGAGATGCAGCTGGCACATTCTATGTTTTTCTATCACTCCCAGTCCAGCATGGAAGTTGAGAAATTATATTTGAGAGAAAAGACAGCTCAAACGATTTTAGATCATATGAGACAAAAATAGAGTGAATTTTAGATGCGCAATCTTTAGCCTACTATGCCATCAAAGTGAAGATGTTTGGCGGAAACTATATCAAAAACAATATACAGGACTTACTCACTTGGAATTAGTGGCGCCATCTGTTATTTGATATGTTTTGCGACAGATTTATCGCTAGATCTATCGTAATCTAGCGCAGAGGGGACAGTCACAGCTGGGCCAGATTTTTCTGAAGATGCCGAGAGCTGCCAGCACTGTCGATAGAAAAAATATTAAATCCTAGATTTTTCAAAGTTTTTTTTTCTATCTGTTTTTTTCGTTAAACTACTGAGTGTAAGAGACAAACTTATAGGGATTGCTAATTTAACATAATCTTTTCCATTTTTACGAAGAATTTTTTTCGGAAAATGAAAATTAGTTTTTGGCTTTCCCAAGTTACAAATTGTCTAATCGAAGTGGTCAATTTGTATTCGAGTATTCGATTCTTTTTATTTCTTGAATTTTTTTTTTTGTAAAAATTGTTCAGACTCACCCCTATCAGTTTTCTGTAACTTACGTAACGTTACGTTAATTACGTTACGTGTAATTCAACAAAAAACTAAAAAAAAAACACTAACATCGCCAAAAAACCGCCATATTGATTTTTAAGGCCAATTTCTTAGTAGTAGTACTATAGCTAGAACAGGTGCGGCACGCATTGTTATATCTGTATGCCGCGTATGCTGCTATCACTGTAAAAAAGAAACCGCCATTTTGTTTTTTGTGGCCAATCACTAGCAAGTATTACAGCCAGAACGGGTGCTGTTGTAATATCTGTATGCCGCGTATGCTGCTATCACTATAAAAAAAAAACTACGAATCATTTTCATATTTTAGGATTAGGTTATGAATATGAACGTACCCATATCTTTCTTGTCGTGTGGGTTATCAGTCGATCGACCCAATGGACCTTGGTGTCAGAGTTTGTAAACCGCTTACTATCACAGCTAATTAGGCTGTATGTGTACGTACCCATGAACTAAACAACTTGTCCCATAGGTCCATTATTTTTTAAACTAACCAGTAGTGCTCCTCCGGGAAAGATGTTCAGTGGGTTGATATCCTTAAACATGGTCAGCAAATGTTTTACACCTTATAGATAAGACACGTTATCAGAATTTTATGAATATGCAAGTCTTTCCGTCAGGAGATCAGTCCACTGAGTCCTAACCAAACTAGAAAAACAAAAAACGAGGCGTCAGTTAACGTTTCTAACAAGTGCAGAAGCATTCTCTAGCTCTAGGGAGTATGTGCAGATCATCGTCTGTAACGCTACCTACACCCACCAGTTGGAGCGGTGGATATAGATTGCGCTATCGTCAGTTGTCACGCTGCAAGCTTTTGCGCATTTGTGTGGATATACGAGTATGCATGCAGCGCTGGTTAGATGATATTAGGTGACATGGGCAACACTGAATGAGTCGGGCGCAGCGCAGGACTGCAGGACTGTCAAGAGTGGAACATAAGAGACCCATGTCCAAGAACAGACGAATGTCTAGGAAATGACGACGCGGGCCGTGCACTTATGTCCAAGAATGAACCATGATAATGATAAATATGAAAGAAAGAAAATAATAAATTCGACTCTGGTCTGGCCACGAACCTCGGGCAGGATTCGAACCTGCGCCTCTGGATTGCCGGTCCATTGCACTACCAACTTTGCTACCGAAACTGTGACGGGAGTGACGAAATTAGTATAGTCTTTCTTTATGTACACGTCATATGGACGTAGGCGACATCTAGCCGTGTTGTGTAAGAACTACACAGGGCTTGACTATATATCGATTGAAAATTGTGAGTCCTAAAATATCCTCAAACATGATAATGATGTGATAAAGAAAGCCTCAAACACTCACTATCTTAAAGCGTTGTCCCTATTGTCGCTGATGCCCATCGATCATGTCGTCGGGTGCATGCATGCATAGTGGCGGGAACGGGGTGATTCAACACAAACTCGACGTGTTGTGTACCACCAGTAACCTGCTGCGATAGCCACACCTTTGGACAAGAGAATATATGTTACCACGCGTACTGAAAACGCTCTACCAGGGTCATGACCCTGCATGCAGAATCTATCTCTTTGGGGTTCACACCTGGCAACAGCACAGGCTTGTCTCTTTAAACTATGAACTTGTGTGGTTTGTGATCCTCGGAGATTGGAACTCAAAATATTGCTGTGGTCCATCAGTCTAGTCAGTGGAGGCTTATGATGCTTTTTAGTCGGTTCGAGCAGTGACAAGTGGTAGCTGTCCTGATTACCCCGAACCGAAGTCGAGAGTAAATATATCACAAGAAAAAGAGATGCAGAAAATATTGGGGTTTACTCTTTTCTCTTAGTATATTAGCAATATGTTGTAAGTAGTTTCTTTTTAGTTTGGTTAGGAGGACTAGCATGCTGACTCACTTAGTACGTCGGTCAAGAAACCACATATGAGGATTTTTATCTACTTGGTAACGCGTGTAAATGCCCTGGATGTCTATGAGGAGGCACCTCTGTTTGCATGTTCAGTAGCTGACTGTCTTCTCAAATGTCCGTAAGATTTGACTTTTGTTTTACCCATTTAGCCTCGGCAGCATGTTGGTTGAGGTGGATCATCGCAAGGACAACGCGTATACCACCAATACAGTAACCAGAGAAGTAGACCTTTGGACAAGAGAAACATGTTTTAGCATGCATGTTCGACAAGGCATAGGTACTAGATCTAACACCATGCCTGAAGCGGAATGTTCTTTGCTGAACATGGGCCTCCCCAAATCCTCGTATCAAACCTGACCGTCAACAATAGTCTGGAACCTTCTGCTGACAAATTTGTTAAAACTGGGACCTTTCCAAGGCAGATAAATAGGCATTCTCTAGGTTTTAAAATTATCAGCGTCGTCGCTTACTATCAGCAATATCAGGTGAAACAGTGCCCGGACAAATACTTGAGTTTTGGTAAAAGCTACCGCTTTAGTCACTAAGGGTCTGATATCCCTATAAAAAGAAAGGTGCAGGTCCTGACCTGATAAAGACTATGAGATCACCTGGAAAGTCTACTCTTTAAACAAAAATAATATATTAAATAAAGAAAAAGATCTTGAAGGCTAAGATATGATCAGTGGAAAGTCTGCCTCCCGTTGTAATCACGGAAAAGCCGGAATTAAAAAAAAATATAGGAGTCGATTACTTGCTTCTCTTTAGCTCTTCTTCATCTTCTAGAAGAAGAATTAGCTCTTAATCATGGATAGAGTGAAGGCGCGGTAAAAATGAAGATTTGTTAATAATTTTGGAAACTTCACGGTCATCTACCTACTGAACATGCAGGCAGAATTAGGGTTTGGGGAGGCATATGCTCAGCAGTGGACTTCCCGCAGCTCGTACGATGATGAGGGCTTATCCCGCAAAACGTATATATTATGCGATAGTTTGTAATTTGTATGGTTGCTACTCAATATAGCTTCAATCACTAGATGGATCTGGATGAAACGTGGCACACATACAGGTTAGGTCCAGGAATAGGACAAAGGGGGCTGAAAGCTAGTTAGTAGGTACCTATATTATAAGTAAAATTATGTACCTACTCACACATTAGGATAACACCTATCACAGCTTTGTGTGATCTTTCCAATTGCATCTGAAACACAGAAGGAAACCTTTGTTAATCCAGGGAATGAGCAGCAGCATCGATTGTGAATACTACCGGCATGCGTGGTGAGGGAGTTACAAAGTTTACACACTGATGGTCTCGTCCAGTAGTCAACTTTCTGTGTCTGATGAATCGAATGATGAACAAACAGCGGTTACAAACGGTTACTTACGTTTTTAGATATTCATTTTCAGGGGATACTGTTATTTGTGGCAAACTGGCATTTTGATACTACTGACTATTTCATTTATCGAGTTTCATATACACATTCTGATTTACTCCAGCATTTTGATTTTGGTTTTGTATTGTTTGTTTTGCAAAATATTCTTTCTGAATCTGTGTATGCGACACGTTTGGTCACATTAGTTGACACTTTCGTCTGGCAGTTGTGATCTGAGGTAAAGTTGCAAAAGGTCTCACATTCCATTCAATTCAAACCTGCTTGATCTTCTATTTCACGGGTGCACTCCATGAAGAGATGAATTGGCGGCTTGAAAACTTTGACCTAATCTAGGATTGGGTCTGGTTTCCCTTCTGGGTTGCGGAGGTCAGATGGCAGTCGCTCTGTGTAAAAACCAGTACCCTTGTTCAATCCCCTAGATTAAGTATTTAGCCGATCCCATGAAATACGGGATAAGGCTAGGGAGATGATGATATGCTTATCAAAAATGAATTTGAGACTGCGACTTGCAAGGATTTTGGAGCTTTTAAGGATTGAGCTAATTAGCGAGTGGATCCTCGAGTCATATAAAGACCCGATGAATCCTGTTGTCAGAGTTTTCAAACCGCCTAGTGGCACAGCTAATAGGCCTCTGACATAGTTATTTCGTACGTTCTAATATCGTAGCCGGGTCAAATAAGATGCGTATTTTCATAGAAAGAGTTTTTTTTTTTCTTTATACTTTGTGTATACTTTAATTATGTTATGATTAATGCACACATAGATCGTACCTAGTTAGTCGATTTTTATCACCTATTGTTATAAAAATATCGTCTGCTGGACATTTAAATAGTATTATAAATTTATTTAATTTCTAGGTAGTAAATAAACATGAAGTTAAGTATGAAATGTGCTATAACAAACGAATAAATGAAAGTATTCAGAAATATTTTGTTTTACGAAGGAAGCGCACGTATGTATATCATATCATAGTAACTAATCTAATCAATAAAAGTCTTACAAGTTAACAAAGAATGTTCATAGTAGAGGTAAGTACTTCTTTTTGTAGTTTTAAAGTATTAAAAAATAGTCCTTCCAACCGATTTTCGGTGATGACGGCCAATCTCCCAGAAATCTGCCAACTGCGCGAGACCAGTTTTTAGTGCAAAAGTTTTTGCGCAACACACAAGTGCACTCTCTATTCCTTCAATCTCTTATTCTGATGGAACAGATTGACTGACACAACCAAAGAGAAATCCGACAGCATGGTATTTGGACAATCAGGTGATCAGCCTGCAATGTACTAACCAAACTAGAAACAATAACAAGAAGTAATTGTCCCCCGCCGGGAATCGAACCCGGAACCTCCGGGTCGTAAGCCCATAGCTCAGACCACTAGACCACGAAGGCAGTTTAAAGTATTATTGACTTACTCGATTGTTTTATATCTACATTTTGTTACTATGTATGTTATTTTTACACTAAAGGATTACAATTTGTTTACCAAAAGGTGTTTATCCCATAAAACCATAAATACAAACATGGCTACCTATTAGCTCTATTAATAATTACACAGGGATCTGATAATTTATCTCCACCGCGTGATACTACCTTACGAAAGATAATCTTCTGATAATAAATGCAAACAGTCTGATCTCAAGGTGAATTAAAGGCGATCACTTTTCTTTTGTACATTTTTATAATTAGTCCATTTTTAATTTGGCGAAAAAAGTGTTAGATTAAATCATTCGAAATGTGTTATAGTGTTTTTAAAGAGTGCAGTGAAAGTGCCTATGAACCATGTCGATAATAAAAAGAAATACCTATCTAGTTTCTAGAAGACCTTTTCTCTTTATTTTGGGGACTGTGTCATTTCAATAAATTATATAAATAAGCAATGAAATAAAATGGACGAACAGAAATTAGAAATAGTAAATTCGGAAGAAGATGAAATGATCGCGAGAGGAGACAGAGTATTGGTATGTGATGTGATATAAATAATATTAGTGAGGTAAATAATATTATACTGGTGGCTATTAATCACCTATTATTATTATTAATCACGACTTAACTAATATAAGTCAATACCTTACATTCTCTATCATGAGAGAACAGAAAGGGACGGCAATACTTTTAGTCAAGATTTAGTTAAACATACATACATACATATATCACGCCTTTATCCCTAATGGGGTAGGCAGAGCGTAAACGACCTACACAAAGGTCGTTTCGTCACGTCTGACAAATTTTGAGGGTTATTCCAGATGGATCTGTATATTGCTATAGTGACAGGCTGTCAGCCCATCGCCCAAATTACAATACTGAAACCCTCATATCCCTTAGCTGATTTTTACAGCATGCCAGGGAGGAGATGCAGCTGGCACATTCTATGTTTTGTTTATGTATATTTTCTTAAATGTAAAATTCAACAGTTATCCAACCGGCTCTATTATATTTACTTTTTTATGAACATTTCGCATTACTTATATCAAAGAAAATATAATACTTATGCTAATATCTTACTTCTTACAGATGTATGGTCGCTACCAACGCGACCTCAGCGAAGCGGCCAGAGAAGAAGCGAGAAGACTGAGAAGATTAAAGAAGAAGAGAAGAAGAGACGACAAACTACGACAGAAGGAGTTAGAGGCTAGCGGGAAACGACCTAGGGGGAAATTTTTTAAAATATTTGGTAAGTTTTTTCTCACGAATGCCGCTGAGCCATACTAGTGTGCGTAAATGCACATTTACTTAGTGTGCGTAATCTCGGCTTAGTGAACGTGACGCGAAAATCGTAATCTCCTAGTTAAATCTATTATGAAGATCACACACACAATGAAATATGTTATATGGGGTTAGCGTGAGATACGGAATGATGCTATGGGGGAATAGTAACGTTTCAACGGAACATGAACCGATTATTTCTGGTTTACAGGTTCAATATGGAGGCACACACTAGCAAGACTAGGCGAAGACTGGATATTCCTGGCGCTGCTTGGTATAATTATGGCCATCATAAACTTCTGTATGGACCAGGCCATAGCTTGCTGCAACAATGGTAAGTCTACTTATTCTTTTTGAAGTCTGTTTATATGGGGCTGGCCCTATTAGTCTCTTTTACTCCTGAATTGAAAATAACCAAAAGCTATTTTTGCAAGCTGCTTATGGATTAAACAGGTAAAAATAACAGAGTTGCTTATTTCATTTTAGTATCTAAAACTATCCTATCAACAACCAAAAATTGCACGATGTTCATCGAGGTAAATCACTTAAATCACGAGCGTAGCAATCGCAATATGTTACATACTGATCGAAGTATATTGACTCATACAGCGAGCGCGAGATTTCATGTTAGCAACTGAGGAATATGAACTCAAATCGCGAGCGAAGCGAGCGAGAGATTTCACCTTATCGATTGAGATATACTAATTCATGTCGTGAGCGAAGCGAGCGCGAGATTTCACGTTATTTTGCTGGTATAATAAAATATTTTTTTAAATTTCATATTCAGCTTTAGGCTTTAGGTTAGGGTTGAGGTATGCCCATGAACTCATTTAATGTACTACCTAAAATACAAATTATGCTCTCATCTAGCTCGCATGTGGATGTACAAAGAGGTGGCCCAGGGCACGGCTGCTCAGTACTTCGCGTGGGTCTCTCTACCGATTTGCCTCATTCTCTTCTCCGCTGGTTTTGTGCATATAGTTGCCGCACAGAGTATAGGTGAGTGAGTTCTCATCATCATTAATTTAAGAGCATTGCGTAGTAACTATACATCTAAATATAGAAACCAAAAATTTCGCACAAGAGGGAGTTCTCTTTGTATCCCCTTCCTCCCCCTCTCTTTCCATTTCTCTGTCATCCTCAAATTCCCTGTCTCTAAATATCTCTCTTCTCTATCTCCTTCTCTCCCCCCTCTCTCTCTTTCCCCTTTCTTTCTCTATTTCTCCCCCACTTCGTTTATTGTTCGCCATACATAACACCGTACATATTATTTACATTTTCAGGCTCGGGTATACCTGAAATGAAGACGATTCTCCGAGGAGTGCACCTCAAGGAATACCTAACCTTCCGAGCCCTGGTCTCTAAGATCATCGGTCTTACTGCCACCCTGGGCTCCGGGCTACCATTGGGTAAAGAGGTACTGATATACATATTTTAGCAGAAAGAAGAATCTTTACTCTTCATCTGATATGGATGTCATCAAGGTATCCGTACGCATACCAATCCTTGTAGAACTTCGTCTATGAACCGCTGAAATGTCTGAGCGGCGTTCCTTAAGCCAAAAGTCACTAAAGAAAATTCGTATTATCCGAAACGTGTTGTTATAGCGGTCTTGTGAATTCGCTTTCTTTAACGGGTGGGCCAAGTAGGGAGCAATACGCTACACTATCATGATTAGTGTAAAGACACTAGGGAGTAACCGGGACCGATGGCTTGCGAATACGTCTCAGAAGCAAGTCTCAGGTTATCAAGTGATTTAGCCAGCATTGTCCATATAAAACTGGCAACTGTACTGTAGGTCATCAGAAACTGATAATAATTTCGACTTTCGACATTCCCGCCCCGTGGAAATCAAACTAACGACCTCAGGATAGAGATCACGAGTATCTTTAGATGAAAGTGTAACAATGTAAGTAATATGTTGGCCAAATTGTTCAGAAAATTTTATATTTCTCTTTTCTTCCCAGGGTCCATCAGTCCACATAGCGTCGATGGTAGCAACGCTTCTCTCCAAACTAGTGACGAGTTTCCAAGGAATCTACGAGAATGAACAGAGAACTACGGAGATGTTGGCCGCGGCCTGCGCTGTGGGAGTAGCTACTTGCTTCGCCGCACCAGTTGGCGGTAAGGTTTTATACTTAATTAAAGTAGGTTTTTTTTAATTTACGAACTAAGATTTATTCAATGACTAGCAATATTAAAATACAGATTTTAAACAATGTAGGTTTGCTCTTAACAGAGACAGGGTCGACTTTGGAGCGAGTTTAGAGTATAGGCCCTGGAATTTCTATACAATGTGCAATATTCTGGTCAAAGTAAGATCCCAAGCCACGTTGTGAATACTTCAAGGAAGCTTACATCGCTTCTTCTTCTTATGAAGTGGGTTTTCGATTCGATTTGATGTATCGCGTATCATTTAAATTGACTTTACCAGGCTGACTTCATTACATATAAGACCTTGATCGTTGCTCGAATCTGATTTCTCATTTATTTATTTATTCTATGTTGTGTTCAGGTGTGCTGTTCTCAATAGAAGTAACGACGACATATTTTGCTGTTAGAAACTATTGGAGAGGATTCTTCGCTGCGTGTTGCGGTGCCATTGTAAGTTGTTTAATTTGTTAAATAATTTCCGCAACTGTGTCTTGTGTGTGAAATATCTCTCTCTACCGTTTTTTTGTACTTAGAAAATTATGACGCATTATCCTCTTGTGTTTTTTTTTGTTTCTACCACACTTAGACTCGTATTTATAAAGCGATCATAAGATTGAGAGCAATATTAATTATGGATTTGACAGGTCGTTTTGTATTGAAATGACATTTCTGATACGAACTCAAACTCGCTGTCACTCTTGAGAGCTGATTATAAATACGGGCCTTACTACCCCGCAAAGGAATATAAGCACAACTGTACATATTTCCAGATGTTCCGGCTGCTGTCAGTATGGGCGGGTGCAACGCCTACTATCAAGCCTCTCTTTGCCACCAACTTGCCTCAAGACTATCCCTTCGACCCTCAGGAGTTTGCAGTATTCACTTTACTCGGGTAAGCGCCCATTAGTCCTTGTGAGTGTGAAAAACCTCAAAGAATGAGGAATTATTTACTTTTGAATTTGGCTAAGTTAATAAATAAAATTCTTGTTTTATTTCATAATTTCAGTGTTGTGGCAGGTCTGCTGGCCGCACTATGGGTCTACCTACATCGGCAGTACGTGCTCTTCATGAGGAACACCAAAGTTCTCTCTAACTTCTTACAGAAAAAGTAAGTATGTTATTGACTCAGTATAAAAGTGTGCTATATCCTTAAAACCTTTTATCATTACACGCTATTTCACATTCACTTTTTCATTAAATATCTAATTATCTAATTGGCTACTTTCCAACTAGTCAAATCAGCAACTTTTTATGAAATGTCAAAAACGCTTTTTTGTATGAAAATAGTAAATTATGACGTCACATTTTAGTTAATATTGACTAATCAAATCAATAACTTATATACTTTTAATTCGATTGTTAAAATCGAAATGTGCATTTTTTTTTAAATGATGAATGAAATCCACAATATTTTTAGCCATCAGTTTTAAGTATAAACGTTTTGAATTTTTTAAGCTGCCCAGTCAAGTACCCAATTGGTCCACAGTAAAATAGTAGTAACAATTTGTTCGCAGTCGCTTCATCTACCCTGGCTTCATGACTCTGGTGGTGATGTCAATCTTCTTCCCG
>JARACY010002454.1:0-42530 GCA_029255725.1 Scrobipalpa atriplicella
ACCCCTGACGAGAATTTGTCTGTACATTACCTATAATAGGTAGGTAGGTACCTACAGCAATGCAATCTTTTCCCCTCAGCAAGGTGTTTCTGTCTAATCTCGTGTTAAATGCTATTACTGAACAGTTATGGGGAAGCGAAGAGGGGAAATACTGCAAGCTATTATATAACTAAACATATAGCTATGAAAACATAATATAATTTCTATCTCGTTGGTTGCTACTTTTCTTTTCATTTTATACGACTTCGTTTACGACTTTTTGGGGTCGTTTATGGGGTCGATCAACTTGAAACCCACAAGAAAAAGAAAGAACTCATCTAATTAGCGTACAGCATAAAGCAGCCTTATAAAGCTTAGGAACACCGTTACCCGACCTGCGCGCGCGCATTAGTCGGCAGCTAATTTACAGTTGCACCACTGTCAGTGGCTGTCAGTGGATAATCTGTGCAGTGTGAGTTCACACTTAGCTTGAGAGGTTGATGGATCATTGAGGAAGCATTATTATCCCGTGTAAGATTCACTCTTAGTGGCTGTGTTTTTGTTCTGGTAATATACCGGTTATGTATACAGGGTGTAACAGAAAGGGTATATGCATCAAGAAATGTGTGAATCTACCCATGAAACTGAACAACTTTCCCTAAGAAACATAGGTAGAAAAACGAAAAAAAAATCGTGACCTTTCATACTAAATGCATCAGCTGATAGCGTATTTAGTATGGGAAGTCAATTTTTTTTTTCGTATTTCGACCTATGTTCCTTAGGGAAAGTTGTTCAGTTTCATGGGTAGATTCACACATTTCTCGATGCATATACTCTTTCTGTTACACGTTGTAGAGAGGAGAGTAATATAATTTCTTCAATTTCAGATTAGAAACTAGATAGGTTAACTATGAAAATACGGGATGTAAGGAACAGTTTACTCATAGGAGTTGCTCAGTCTACGAAACTGAACAACTTTCACTAAGTAGTTACGAAATTATTTCAGGAAAAGTAAATATTTTTTTACTTTCCCCATACAAAATTATCACAATATTTTTTTATTACTTGAAAGAATTCCCTGGTGAAAGTTGTCCAGTTTCGTTGACTGGGCTATAATTATTAAAAAAAAAATTTGCTTGTTTGTCTAAAAAACGGAACACTACTTACTGAGGAAATTACAAAGGCTAAATTTAAATCCACGTGTCATACAAAAAAAGCTTTCAACCTATTATGTCCATACAGGGTGTAAATAAAAGTACCTACTACATTCCTTTAAACCACATGTTCTACTGAAGAAAAATTTTAGCTTGAAAAAAAAAATTGCCTTTTCCATACAAAGATGCTCTCCGGGATCTGCAGTTTTGTATAGACAAGGCAAAATTTTATTTCGAGCCAAAAATTTTGTGCTTTGGGAAAATTATTGGTATCATCAGAACATGTTGTTTAAAGGAACGTAGTACTTTTATTGACACCCTGTATACAGTTTGAACTCTTAGATAAACACTCAGTTTCATTATCAAAACTTTATACAATAGAAATTCAGAAGAGCAACATTAAGAAATTAAGTGATCAGTTTTATAATTGAATCGCAGTGTTTGACTAGAAGATCGGTTTGGAACATTTCAATTAGATATTTTGACGAGATTCGGTTGAGGCATTAATATGATTGATTCGAGAGTCCACAATCGACAGATAAATCGATTTGGTTCCGAAACCAATCGGGATTTTGCAGACGATGTTGTGGTTCATATTTGTTTTTGTTTGTAACTGAGATAGATTGTTACCATTTTTCGATATTTGTTTGCCTATTTATTCTATTTGAATAAAAGAGTCTGCAAAGTTGTGAAATCTTGAGTTTCAAGAAAAAAAGCACTTTTAATTTTCATATGAAGAAATAGGATTTTCATCCCATCTATTCGAAAACGACGACTTTAATCGCATATAAGTGCGCCTAAAGTTGATGCTTCTAAGCGACATAGGTACTATTACTCTACTCTTTGCTAGAGACTGTCCCAGCAGGGTAAAAATGAGATTTTAATCCTCTTTATGAAAATAAGTGCGATTAAAAGAACTTTTAATCGCACTTTTTGAATTTGGAACCTCTTTTTCTTTTTTCTTGATTTGGCATGACTGACGCGGAGTGAAAACAAAATAGTTAGATGTCGAATTCAAATAATGGTACACTGGCTGGTTAGACTGCGCAACGGCTGATAAAAAAAAAAATTGAAAATGCATGAACTACGGCACGAGTGGGCAGCAGGGTTTTATAGGGAGCCCGTGTTTTCGACTCTTTTTACGAATTATTAAATATTCAAAATGAGGTCTTCTAGCAGTGAAATTACATATAACATTCTTATTCTATTATATTTAAATTTACAAGTGTTAGTTAGGCGCCTTTTTTTCTCATAGAGGGGGATGAAAAGTAGAGTGTATCACTCGGGAGCAAAAATATTTTTGGCTCGGGCGACGTACTTTGAATCCCTCGCGCTACGTTCAGAATTCTACTTTAGAATCCCGAGCGTAGCGAGGGATTCAAAAAAACGCCCTCGCCTTAAAAATATTATTTTACTCCCACGTAATAAAATCTACTATTTCATACGAGCACCGACAAAAGAGGAAGTTAATAATAAGCATATTGTGCTCCATATTGCACAAGAAATTCAAAAGCTCTTCATATTACTAAGGCAAAAGAGTAATATCTTGCCAAATTTAAAAACGCTGACGAAATTGTTTCATATAACTCTCGCTCAGGTATTCGTTCAATTTCCTCGCATCTCTGAAAAGAGAATTGCATCTGTTTAGAGTTTTATTTAAAAACACGCGGGAACTCTGAGCACAAATAAAAGTTCTGAACTAGCGGGTTTCAGAGCCGAATATACAATTCCGTAAGATGTCCGTAGGTCGACTTCGGTTCGCATGCTAAGAAGAGAGTTGTCAAGAAAAATCGAGTTTAAACAAAGAACACTGGCCACTTTTAAAAATGTAAAATTCGAACCCTTTCGCGCTGAGCGCTCGTTTTGCATGCTAAAAAACAACAAGAAGTATTCAAAACAACGGTTTGAAGTTCGAATACTATATTTGAATTTCACGTTGACTTTTGTTTACATTTTCTTTTAAAGATAAAACACATTTCCATTTCAGCCAGTACAATTTCTTATACACTCTGTCAAACATTTTAACTTTATCAACCGTTAACAAAATAGTAAGTATTCATTTTTTTATCTTTTGCGATGGATGGCGGCGATTCGGAATCAGCTTCAACTTAACTAATTTAAGTTTAGTCCTGTCACTTTCTAAAATTTGAATAAAATAGAGACAGCAACACAACAGCTGATTATAATTGTGTCAAACTGACGTATAACGCTCAAGATAGGTCAAATTAAGTTGTGATATGAAAGGGTCCCGACTAAAATGCGTTTCGTTTCGTGCATTCGATCTATGTGACAGGTTTATGATAAGTCCGCCTATACTGCCATCCTTTTCTGTTCGCTCGAAATGGAAAGTAACAGGACTAAACTTAAATAAGTTAAGTTGATTCTGTAACCGAATCGGCAGCATTCTCGTATGTCGTTTTTTATCCCGGGACTCCCAAGAGTCATGCAAGAAATCGGTGAAGAATGCAATAGACAAAAAACATATATGCGACAATCGAGACACATCGGCCTAAGTTACAGAGAGGGGAATGTAACTTGATATTATGTGAGAGTTTTGGGAATATGGTATTTCATAAACTCTACAACTATACCCTTGTTTCTATGTTTTGTTATTATTGGACAATATTATTACGTAGGTATGTCATTCATAACATACCTAATTAATATTGATAATGATAATAATTTTGAATAACAATATTCGCTGCCTTAGGTTTTTCAAATATTTTGCACATTTTAAAATACTAAAACAAAATTACCTCAACTTTGAGGTTATTATTATTATCATCATCACTAAATCCACAATATTATCCACCGAACGAAAATCCGTCGGCTTCCCCCGATGATGAGTCTGCGAGTGATGTTTCCGTTCGGCCGACGGACAGACGTCCATTCATACCAAGCTGAGTTATAGCCAATTACTGGACATATACATACGGACCACCTGTATTTATGTAGAGAATTTGCGAGGAGAAATATGATTATAGCAGCAGAATTTGGCTTCGAGGTGAATACGCTGTATTCTCAAGTGTTTTTTTTTTGACACATTACAAAAGCTACAAAAACTCACAAGTAAACATCTCATTCTTTATTCGAATAAAACACAGGAATTAGAGCAGACTAATCTGACCTCATAAAATTTAAGGTATGTAGTCACCAATGGCACAAGTTTGTTGGCACCAACTGTACGCCATCGCGACTCCACACGACACTGAAGATTGGCAAGTCTAGAACATTGTCATAGCTTGAACTGGTGAATTGAAGAAGCTGAAGTTAAAGTACTTGTTACAAAAAGATTGAATTTTTTAGTTTTTTTAATAGAAGTGGGTATGCTCTTGAATAGGCACAAGGTCAGGGATGACAGTGACAGAGTCGACGATGCAGCGAGCTCACCCAGAAGTAGCCTGTTATGGCACTGGCACTTTCTCGCACCGACGGAACCTAGCAAGCTTTTTGGCGCCTGACTCCGGTGAGAGGGTGGTCGCAAGCCAGGCTGCCCCTTGCGGAGCCTTTCACTGCTCTGTTGGGATCGTTCAGCCGGATTTATTCAAAGGCAAGCTTGTGTTGTCGTTGCCTGGTCCGGACCACTAGGAGGTAGATCCCATCCCACCCCAACTTCCTCCTTCTTCTCTTCCATAAAAGCTTGTAAAGGAGCTTGAAGTTAGTGTCTATTATATATCAGTGTATTATTGCAATTCAACGAAGGGCTGATTATGATTACTTATTATCTTCTTCTTTAATTTAAGTGCTAGGCACTTGTCGGTGGAGTAACCGCCAGCTTTCTCTGTCTTCTGCCAACGCTTTCACTTCCTGATACGACTTGACATTCACCTTCTCTTTAATTTGGTCAAAGTAACTTCGTCTCGGTCTTCCCCTTCCTCTCTTGCCTTCTAATTTCCCTTCTATGATGTTATTCAAGAATCTGTCGTGTCGTATCACGTGGCCTATCATCTTTCCTCTTCTGTTCTCTATGGTCGTCATTATATTTCTCTTTTCCTTTACCATTTCTAATACCTCTTCATTTGTTTTTCTTTCTGTCCAGCTGATTTTTTCCATTCGCCTCCAACACCACATTTCAAATGCCTCCAACCTTTCTCTATCTCTTTGTGTCATCGTCCAAGTTTCACTGCCATACAACGCAATGCTCCAGATGTACGTTTTGATGAGGCGTTTACGAATATTCTTCTTTATAGCGCTTTTAAAGAGTTGCTTTTTGTTGTTAAACGCAGTTTTAGCCATAGCTATTCTAGATTTTATGTCAGGAGTACATCTGGAGTCACTGGTTATCAAACTGCCTAAATATTTAAAGGATTTTACTTGTTCTAAAGGGATGTTATTTAATTTAATAAGGTTTTGTACTGAAGTTGATTTTGAAGTTACTAGTGTTTTAGTTTTTCCTGCATTTATTTTGAGGCCAAATTCTTGAAATGTGGTGTCCATCTTTTCTACTAGCTTTTGCAGTTCATGCGAGTTGCTTGCTAATGCTGCAATATCATCTGCGAATCTTATAAATTTAATATTTTCTCCGTTTACCTTAACGCCTCCGTAGTCTGTTTCCAGAATTTTTCTTATGGCGCATTCTATAAAAATATTAAATATTATTGGTGATAATGGGCACCCTTGTCGCACTCCCTGTCTAATCTTGGCTTTTCCCTTTTCCTCTCCTACTTCTATGATGGTTTCTTGATTTTTGTATAGATTGTATATTATTCTGCGATCCCTATAATCGAGTCCTGCTTCCTTTAGAATAATCATCATTTTTTTCCAATCAACCTTATCAAACGCCTTTTCTAGGTCCACGAAAGCGATATGCGTCTCTTGGTTTAGATCCATCTTTCGGTCTATCACTAGTCTCAAGGCTAAGATAGGAGAACAAAATTAATCCTATCTGGAAATAACGTATTTCTTTGACGTAACAAAAAATTTATTTTTAGGCTGATTTGATTATACTCTGCCTACATTTAAAATTAAAGTAATTAATCAAACATCGCTATTTTTTTTATTTATAACAATGATACTTTACTTTCTTAACCAATTCTTTACAAACTACTTTAAATAAAAAACGATCTTCGATTTATTACCAATAAGCCTCCTTAGAGCTTTCTAAACCATTAATCTCAACGCCAATAGAAAACTTATAAAAGATCCATTTATCTTTAATAAAAGATCCAATCTCCTATTATACTTATAATATTTTTTAATAAATTATCTGTAAGCATATTGTTGAACAAAATATTGTCACCTTTGACTTAACCAATTTAGCCATTATACAGTTAACCATGCACACTATAGATCAAAATAATAGATAAAATTAGATAGATTTCGTTATAGTGCGAGCCTCGTGATAAAAATTTGGTCAAGTTACTTACAGAGAAAACTCTTTTAGGAATCTTCGGGACAACCTCGGGATATGTGTTCTGTACTCTGCTGTAGCTGAAATACCAAAATAACTTTTTTTTTATAACTTTAAAAAATTTTCTCTATACATTTGAGCGCCTTTTGAACCTAGTTTTGTTTCTACATATCTAATATCATGTCTAAATTCAAAAACTACACAGTACACACAGTAGTTGCAGTAAAACAGAATGTAACAGAAACACGTTTAAAAATCTATTAATTAAAATCTTTCACACTCAAGATTCCATCTAATAAAACAAGTTTTAATCGTGTCTTTGCGCATGAATGGTGGTAAATTTATAGACTCATTTTCATGTAAAAAAAAATAACGGGAGAAGTTCAGTCAATAAAATTATGGGTTCTGTATGCATTTCTTTAGTTTGTCAAGGTCGTGTTATGAGGTAGTACTACATAATAGGAATCAAATTAAAGAATCAATAAAGAATCAATATCGCGAAAGTCCGGGTAACATACCAAAATAGGCTAAGTAATTCCTAACAATACCAGTATTCTAGCTCTTGAATCTGATCCTATTGTTTGTCCAAATGAAATCTAGACCGAGCCTAGCCTAGATACTAGGTCTATTTGCAGACGGGATATGCTCCAGTAATTGCACATGTCCTACGCTGCTCTGCCTGTCAGTTGCACTTTAGCCCATGTTAGAGATCACATCACTGATATAGGTACTAGTAGGTACTGGTGATATTTTAGACCTTGCTACCGATTTTCGGTGACGGCAAGCGATCTTATTGAGATAAACCATTTGCATTTTCTGTTCTCTCGAATTCTGATGGGTTAGGTAGCGATAGAGACTAGTTTCTACACAATTACTTCCATGCTGGACTGGGAGTGATAGAAAAACGTAGAATGTGCCAGCTGCATCTCCTCCCGGGCATGCTGTAAAAACCAGTTAAGGGATTCGAGGGTTTTAGTATATTGTTATTTTAGGCGATGGGCTAAAAACCTGTCACTACAGCTATGTAGTTACAGATCTATCTTCAACAACCCTCAAAACTTGTCAGACGTGGCGGAATGACCTTTGTTTGGGTCGTTGACGCTCTGCCTACCCCATTAGGGATACATAATATGTATGTATGTTTGTTCTACACACACAGTTTCAGTTACACTATCAAGAAGAATTTGACACCGCAACTATATTAAAATCAATTAAACTATCAGACACGAAATGAGATTGTAAAAGAGTGTCTTCCTTGCTATAAAAAGCGTTGATCCCGGGCTCTAATAAAATATAATAATACTTAAATTAATATAGAGAGCGGACAACAAAACCTAATCAAGCCGCCGGAACCCTTAAAACTCAACGTCAGCATAGTAATAAAAAGACACGTATCTTTTACTATGACTCACATAAGTACAACTTGGATGCACCCAGACTGGCTCAACCGGTCCATTGCTACTCAAGTTATGAACTTATCGCGGGATTATGCAAAGATGGCCGCATTAAAGATGGCCGCTATGTAAAGATGGCGGCAAGAATCTTAATTACTAATTGGGATAATCGTTTTAATTACAGGTTTTATTAGCATGAATCTTTCACTAATGAAAATGTTCATTAGTGAAAGATATGTTCAGTTATGAGGAAGTTTTAATTACGGATTTAATCGATTGCTTTGATTTGAATAAATTAATCGTTTTCGTTTGCCAAACATTCCGACATCTCTCTTATTTTAAAATCAGGAAAAGTAGGTCGACGAATTTCTTACAATAACTTTATTACGACTAGACCGATTAAAAGAATGAATTAATAAAAACTCCGTTGGTTTTTTTTCTAATGGTGAAAGAATTTTCAAATCGGTCTAGAATTTCTTTGTCTATGAATCCATATCACGAAAACAAAGTTATATCTTAAACAACCCTCGAAACTTGTCAGACGTGGCGGAACGACCTTTGTTTGGGTCGTTGACGCTCTGCCTACCCCATTAGGGATAAAGGCATTTATGAATCCATAGCACAGAAATGCGAGTAGGTGCATAGATAGGGCGCTTTTCCACTAGACGGCACGTCAACGGCAACGGCGACGGCACGGCGACGATCACGTGACAATATCTATGGGAATCGATGACATGCCGTGACGGTGCCGTGCCGTCAAGTGGAAAAGCGTGTCATATAATTTCATTGATTTTCATACATTATCTCACCTACGATATCGTCGACGGTACCGTGCCGTCGCCGTTGCCGTTGACGTGCCGTCTAGTGGAAAAGCGCCCATTGTTTTTCTTTTTCTATATTCAAGTCACTTACTTACTTACTTCGCTGGCTGTCTACTGCCACTGTTATTGCTAAATATTCAATGGAATTTATAACAAAATTTTAAATCTTAAACTTCTTGATTCTTTAACCTACACCACCCACCAAAGGGAACATGTCGCCGAACCAAAAAAAAAAAAAGGAAAAAAGTCGGGAGTGATTTGTAGATTCAGCACTCTATGGCGCATGTAAATATGAGCGATGTCGCTTCTATCTTATCTTCGTCTGTGGGAACATTTGTTTTTATAAGAACTCGAGATGTTTATTGAGCTTTGAATTTACTAACTGTTCTATGATTGAGTGGTTTTAAAGTAAATATGTCGAGGGCAAACATTTATTCTGTCGGGTTCAACGAAGAGCATCGAAAAGTTTGCCATACTAAATGCATCTACATGAAACGCAAGACAAATGTCTATTAGGAGGTTTTAAGAGGCTTCACGGTTCATCAGTTTATTGGTTGTTCTGACAACCGTACAACCGCATACTACCTAATAAGTAATTCTAAACCTTTCACATATCTACCAATTTCACACTCAGGAATAGTCAAATTGTAAGCTAATTTTTACCCGTGCCGTGTGGTGCCGGGTTAGAATAGCATCACCCCATCACTTCCTGCGGGTGTCGTAAAAGGCGACTAAAGGATAAATCCAGGGAATGGGCAGCAGCGTTCCCCGTGAATGGAAAACTTCTACTGCGCTCACCAACCCGCCTGCCAAGCGTGGTGAGTATGGCGTATACTTACCCCCAATTTAGGGGAGGCCCATGTCCAGCAGTGGACTGTTGTGACTGATGATGATGAAGCTAACTTTTATGTCAAGAAACTCATTAAATTACTTAAAGTTAAATTCAATTGGCATAACATTTTCGAAGACCTTTAATACGTTCGCTGCCTAAGAACGAGGAAGTCATAACCGTCCTGGCATTTCAGTATGCTAATTCAAATAACTACCTCTTGCTTAGGGCACATCTATACAGATGATACTGCGTCGGACTAAACGTAGTATTAATGCAGTTGAGATACATGTAGCTGGTCCAACTGCAATAAAAATACGGTCCATTGCGTCAGCTGCATCAGTCCACTGCTTGTCTAGTCTTTATTCGACAGATCTTTTAAAGTCGATATTTTCTATAGAAGATGATGTTAATCTTTAACTATTGGTTATACACGTACTAGCTTGTTTTACAATTTTTGTTTTGCTTGAAGAAGTAGACTGCATTTGGCAACATATTAATATTTCAATTAGAATTCTTAAGACTATGACTGCTACTTAAGTCGGTAAGAACATAATATTATATCAATGCAGTCAACTTGAATCTAATGTGTACAAACCCTTATTACCTCTTAGTTACGGACGCGCCATGCAGTGAAAAGGGACAATTAAATAGTGACGTCACAAAGAGACCTCACGAATTTGTCCTTATACCTAACAATGTGGAAGGTAGAAAGTCAACCTTTGCGTCCCTTCATATAGGAAGAGAGAACTTATGGTCTTTGCGACTGTCTATAAATGGTGTAAGTATCTAATAAATTGGTACAATTTTAAAATTCAAAGGTGATAGGGCTTTATCTATACAGGGTGTAAAAAAAGTAACTGCGTTCCTGTTAACCACATACTCTTCTGATTATACCAAACAACTTTCGCAAAGCACAAAAATTTTAGCTCGAAAAAAAATGTTGCCTTGCCCATACAAAACTGCAGATCCTGGAGAGCATCTTTGTATGGAAAAGGTAAATATCTTTTTCGAGCTACAATTTTTGTGCTTTGGGAAAGTTGTTTGGTATCATCAGTAGAACATATATGGTTTAAAGGAACGTAGTACTTTTTTTTTACACCCTGTATATGCAGAAGTCTTTGTACTGATATAACACGGAGGTCTCAAAGGCGTGATAGCTGGATAATCATTGGCACATGAGACAATACATCTTAGGTCTCACGGTGAGCTATGCGCTATTCCTTAATGCTATCGATTCGTTAGGGCACGACTTAAATAAAGCTTGACTAATATTATTGGCGTCCCTTTCTGTTCTCTCATGATAGAAAATGTATAATATTAGTTAAGTTGTGATTTTTGCAACTATATATAATGCTGCTCTTGTTAAGCTGCTCGCTTACCATCAGACGAACCAAATCCTTGTTTGGAAAACATTCATTTATTCATTTTTACAATCACCAAAGATCATGTCATTGTACGATGTACCGCAGTTTGTACTAAAATCTTATCTATAATGAAATACGGCAAGCGACTGACGACACAGCCATAGCTAAAATTTATACGGCCATTAATCTAAATTAAATTAAAATTAGATACATCAATTTATCATACGGCTACAAGCATCGCTTCTAATACCATTTAGATCACGCTCGAAAACTATTTAACATATTTTTCTACATAAAACATAATTAATTGTGTGTGTTGAATATGGAGATGGTCTTCGAGAAATACGTATATCTTTAGAAAAACCTTTGACTTTTCTAATCAATTAGAATCCCTTAAAGGCTTACAAAATCAAAATTTTTCTTCACTTATTGTCGTAGTCGTCTCCCTATATCTAGTATGGGGACAACAGCAAACTTAAGTTTGTCTTTAAGTCCAGTTGATATTTTTGGTTGAAAAAAGTCTGGGTGCTCAAGGGAGGGTTCTATATTCAATTTAAATACCCCCAAGTTGGTACGGACAGAAGCCTCGATGAGCGAGTCCGACTCGCACTTGACCGGTTTTTATTTTTTTATTTGGAAAGGTGTAGTTAATTCTGATTGAATGTGACGTACCATATTGCTATGTTATTTTTCTGTTGGATCATTAAGTTTTTCGTTTTAAACTGTTTTTTCTGTGAGTTGGACTCTTTCTCGGCATGTTCCTTCATAACAAGATTCCAGTAAAGTCATTACAGTCGATTCCTTTTTAACGACAATCTGTCACCGGAAAGTGTCCAAGAAAATACATTTTTACTCCCAAACTTTGAAACCGTTTTTAAGGGTGGAAGGGAGGCTCTCACTAATTACACCATGGCAACTCGCTGCTACAATGTTCGGAATACTTTGAAGGGCTTAGAACTTGATGCATACAACAACTTTGGGCAAGAATGTGCGGGGCCCTTTAATGTCAACCAGTAGGTATGCTCAAGGCACGCTGGATAGACCCTGGATGGGTAGATCTAGTGTGCTCCTAAAATATGTTATATTTTTTATGTGCACTAGTATATTATTCCAATTTATTACTCAGAAACACTGAACGGCTTTCCACAAGAACGTACCTAGGTCACATCACAATCACAATATTATAATGAAAAATGAATTTGGTCGTCCCATACAAAATTGGTGTGTGTAGTGCCGGGATAGAATAGCATCACCCCATATCTTCCTGCGGGTGTCGTAAAAGGCGACTAAGCGATAAATCTAGGGAATGGGCAGCAGCACCCCCTGTGAATGGAAAACTTCTACTGCGCTCACCAACCCGCCTGCCAAGCATGGTGAGTATGGCATTTACAATTTTGGGGAGGCAGTGGACTGTTGTGGCTGATGATGATGATGATACAAAATTACTTGATCAGCCAACTGACCACGATTGGGATGGGGAGCCAAAATATTTTTTTTACAATGATAATTAGACAAGAAACATCCTGGGAAAGATGTTCACTTTCATGAGTATAATGAGTAGAATCATTTTGCTTGTGCTATAATTACTTTTATCTACACTCATGTCGTAAATCCTTCATTTACTTATCAGAAACGCTAAGCAAATGATATACCTTTCGATGCAGCCGTGACTAAGGAACCATACAAATTTCATTTCGTTATCGCAAAGCTGTAACAAAATTAATGAAGTTTTTTTTTTAATTTTTACGCAGATGCTTGCTATTTGAGCAAACTAGAAAAGAAGAAATAATGATTACTTTATTTTTTCTTTAATTTAAATTTGTTGTATGAGTGTAGATAAACTATTGTATGAAACTGTACATAATTAGTATTTAAAACTCCCTGAAATATCCCTCATTATGCAACAGCTACATAAATAGCTATTCTGCTGTGTACAAATAGTGCACGCAGACTGATATTCCTTAAAAGAAATCAACAATTTTGAAGCGCTATAGAACAACCCATTGTAGGCACTCTGAATGCATTTAGAAGTTTTGACCTCAAGGGACAGATAAGTAATGTTAGTGCGGGAGCTGAAGGCGAAAATGTGGTTAAATGTAATTAATGGATCACAGCTTTGACTTTCAAAGGGAATTGCTTGGAACTAGTTGAAACTGAAACTGTGTTGTGTTTGTGGAAATATTTGTGTTTTGTTATCCTTTATCAACGTGTTAGACTAATAGTGTTTTTCTCTTGAGGATGCATGCAGCTGCATTTCCTCCCGGGCATGCTGTAAAAATCAGATAAGGGATTCGAGGGTTTCAGTATTGTAATTTAGGCGATGGGCTGACAACCTGTCACTATAGCAATATACAGATCAATCTGGAATAACCCTCAAAACTTGCCAGACGTGGCGGAACTACCTTTTTTTTTAGGTCGTTTAAGCTCTGCCTACCCCATTAGGGATAAAGGTGTGGTTATATGTATGTATGTTAATTCATACAAATAACCGAAAAGCTTTCTCTTCCTAATTAGTTGCGAAACTTCAGCCTTAGTCACAACGTTTAATGCTGCGTTTCCACTAGACAGTCTACTTGAAAATTGCAATTTATAGCAGAAAATAATGTCTTTCGAAACAGATAGTATTGCGAAAGAAATAGCACCAGGAGATTCACTTAGAACATTCCCGTGAACCAGTTAATAGTCGAGCACCGAATCCATAGGTAGTTCTAGACCAATTCCCACCATCATATTTTATATAAAGCATAATTCTGAATAAGTAACTAGAAGAGATAAAATTGGTTCTCTGTCTAGATAATTAGGTACAAAAACAAACAAGGTGACTTTCTGTAAAAAAATTCACATACTTACCTACTCTGATGTTTGTAATTTTCAAACTCTTCTAAAAACGTTCTCATTTATTTGATTCTATCATTAGCAAAGTAATCAGTGGAAACCAACACTCAGTGACGCTGTCTAAACGGGGCCCTTACCGCGCACATTCAAATTCATTAGGAACTCCTGACATGCCAGTTATCATGCGAGCGTTATTTTACATAATTTGCACGGTGACTTCATAATTTGAAACAGAACACCCGGGGTGAAAGCGCGTTCACATCAGGACAGTGCGCAAGCAAGTCACCAGCAGTCAGTCTTAAATCTGTTTGCGATGAAGATTTATAAAAACTTTTTTACAGTAGGTACACATGTTAAATTGTGTTTTTTATTTTATTTTATAATAAATCAAAGTGATGGTGACTAATATAAATATGACTGACCAGCGTTATTAGATCAACACTCACGCGATGACGCATGAGGTCTAGTTTTCTTTTCTGGACTTTGTCTATTGCATAATTCTGTAGACTTGTGCCCTCCCGTGCTTAAAACACACATCAACGCTTTCAGCATTAGGTTTTTTTTCAGAATTCTTTGAAGGTCAGTTCCGCACGAGTAACTCTCAAATGAAAGAACTGGAGCAAAAAATGGAAACAAATTTCCGAAACTCTGTTTTTGAATTTTCCTCAATTCTACCGTTTAAAAAGTCCATTGAAATAATTTATATAGGAAGCTCTATTGTTTTCTACACCAATAAAATTATGAGCTGCAGTGTTCTTTCTCGCTCGTTTTAACTTCTAATTTCCGGAGCCAAGAAATAGAAATAAGCAATTAGTAAAAACATGACTCAAAAACATTTCGACTTTAAACAATTCGCAGTACAATTCCTTTACAAAATTGCATATCCGTGAAACAGTAGAACATTTTCCAGTGCACTGGCTCAATTACTTACCCGTTTACTGGCGCGAGTGACCCGCGTGAACCCTGTTAACCCATTACTGCTGAACTCATTAGCAACGAACCAAAATAAAGCTTGCAATATAAAAGAATGACTCGACGCTTTCGGCTCCCGACCTATTCATCACGTCGAATATTGCCAGAAAAAAATATAGGATAAATAAAAGAGGAAATTGAAACTTTTTCGCCGTTTAGCATTTGACTGTTTTGTCGGATTTGCAATGCGTGTTCTGTGTTGTACTGTTGACTGTTGACTAGCTTTCCGCCAGCAGTTTCTCCCGTGTTTATTGAGTTATCCTTTGGAAATTAAGGTTTTTTTTTTAGGTGACACGACAAAGAGAAGGCGCGGTTTATTGAAAAAGATGCCTTATTTATGTTTTAACTTACAAACGTCCATAAGTGATAAGATAACTCAAAATTACCATTGATGCAACTCAAATCCGTATAACTAAGCATGATTAGCAGATTCGTAATAGATTTATAGATCTAGTAATTCATAAAACTACTGAATATTTAATTTGTTTTGGTAAAAATGTCAGTTACGTCAGTTAGTGTTGAAGCCGGCGATATATTAAAAAAATCGGATTTTTTATTTTTATTATACCTATAAATCAAAAAAAAAAAGGATGTTTCAAACCCTCGCGTTGCTCGCCGCGACAGACAGTCATTAAACAGGTTATGCGCCTACTCTACAAAATATGGCGCTGTTAGTTTTTGAAACGCGGTATAGTGATTCGTCTGACGGATTCTTGAGTCATGTGACCCGCCTGCCAAGCGTGGTGAGTATGGCATAAACCCCCAATTTTTGGGAGGCCCATGTCCAGCAGTGGACTTTTGTGGCTGATGATGATGATGAATAGAATGTCTATTCTTGTTTCAGATCTCAGCTTGGACCGGTCTGGAATGAGACGAAAATCCGACCCTCGGCTATGTAAAGTAAGTTACAAATGTTATAAATAAATATTACATAGAAAAAACCCACTAGACTCAACAAAAACATTTAAGTTTTGTAAATATTTTGGTTGTGATAGGTTCAATCTCACGAAATACAACACATCAGGTTACATACACTATTATCCACTGAAAAAAAATATACCTACATTTCCTTTTAAATTCGTAGACATTTGCTACAGAACATCATCACTAGTGCTACGAAAATTGCTACGCTAGATCATCATGCCGCTACGAAAAGTCTGCGCTACGAGTAGATTAATCTAATTAATCTTTTCACACTAAAATATTAAAACTAATGTGATTTAGCTACCTACTCCTTACGGGATAAAATATATCCCAAAACAGGTGGTTCATTTATCAATACAACACCACAAAAGCGTATGAAATTTAAAAACCAAAGCAGTCCATTCATTGATTCGGAATATCTTCCAAGAACACTTGGAATAATGTTATTCACCATTTTATTCTGTTCCACTATTCTATAGTGGCTAGGTGAATTTTATTACCATTTTATACCAGCAGGGACAGCAAAGCTAGTTAAATGTCTCTTTAAATTGAATAACTATTTCGTCTATAAAATAAGTAATAACAGTAAAGGTAAAATATGAGGACAACGTTTATACAGAAATTGAGAATACATAAATGTAATTGTTTCTGGACAGATTCATAAATATTGTATAAGTTCTTACGTGAAACGAATTTATATGGTAAAATTTCATTTAGTTCCAAAAAAAGATGTGAAGAAGATTTTCAAAATATATCAAAGTTATTTGAAAAACAAGAACTCGGATCATTTTATTTTCCTTGGACATCGTTATTAATTAATTTGATAGTGTATATTCTACAAGCGCACATCAAAATGTCTCCCTTTGCAACACAGTTTCCCATTCAATTCATTCGAGAAAGTTCTAGCAAGAGTTCCAAAACCGAATGTTCCAGATCCAAATCCTCGTATCCCACGTCACATCAGCTCGCTCCAGTCTGGGCTCATCTCGTATAGAGGTTCCATAACACTCGAGAAGCTTCGAGAAGCGAAATGTTCAAATTAAACGAACTTCCTCGGGTTTTGAGAGTTGCCACCTCAAGACTCCACGTGCTTAGGAAATTCTAATTGAATCAACATCTGAGTTGTGCCGCGTCTCTGATATTACTTTACTTATAGGTATTTTATAGGAGTTCAAATGTATTTGCTTAACTTCATTTAATTTACATTATTAACTGCGTCTGTGGTCCAGCCTTGTAAGTTTTTTTTTGCTTAGTGCAGGCCTGATTTTTCTGTTGTTAGGCCGCAATGACTACATTCCTTTCAGGTTGAGCCAAACGAGAACAGTTATCTGAGTTATAGACTCTTGATACGGAGTTAGGGTCATGGCAAATAGGAAGCGGTGCGGCGCGGGCGAGGCGGAGGCGTGTCAATTTTGTATGTAATTTACGTCTGCGCAGCGCAGCTTGATTTGACGTTTCTATACAAAAACGACGCATTGGCGACGCAACGGCGCCGCACCGCTTCCTATTTGCCATGCCCCATAGTGTGTTTGATTGGACAAGGAAATTTGTATTATCACTTCATATTTCCTTTAAATTATTCCAAAATCGTGTTCAAAATCAAAACCGCATAATTCGTATCCGGATTATTCCGACTAATGGAAGCATTACAAATCGCAATAATTTGTTGTTCGTGTAACAAACCGAACTATTCGACAGGCGTTGCCTAAATAGTTTCCAATCAGAGTCGACAAATCGAATTGGGATATCGATTTGGCAATGTATGCTGTGGTTAATCGAATCAATATTTGGATGTACATTTGAATAGGGGTGATCCGGAAATATTTCAGTTCATTATGTGAGACATCTACACGTCACTAGCGATTTAATGTTTTAGATAGGCTATTTTTTTTAAGTAGTAGGGGATGTCTTGATACGGTAATAAATTTGGTCTTATTTACGTGGACACTCAGAAAGATCTGCGACACTAAAAAAAATTGTTCCACAGGTACATATATTTTTATTAAATCTTTTCAAAGTACTCTCCAACAGCCTCTATACAAAGATTCATGCGTCTGAACCAGTTTTCAAAACACTTTTTCCAGTCCGCCGTAGACACCTCGTTTACAGCCTGCTCGAACGCAGCCAGCGCATCTTCCGGCGACGAAAATTGTATCCCCTTGAGCTGATTTTTTATTTTTGGAAATAAAAAGAAGTCACACGGTGCTAGATCAGGGCTGTAAGGAGGGTGACCCAGGAGTTTGACTGGTGTGCTGTCCAGGAAGTCCCTCGTTTTGAGCGCGGTGTGTGCAGGCGCATTGTCGTGGTGGAGCTGTAGTCCGCGGAGCCCTGTGTTTGGTCGCTTGTTGCTCACAACAGAAAAAACTTCTGGTAAACATTTGGTAGTATACCATTCGGCGTTGATGCTTCTTTGATCTCGTAAGGGAATTGAGGCCAAGTGGCCAGTCAAATTAAAAAAGCTGGCGATCAAAATCTTCCCCCCGCTTCGAGATCGCTTCACTTTGGTAGGCGTTGGTTCATTTTGAAACACCCAAACTGTCGACTAGCGCTTGGTTTCTGGATCGTATTGATAAATCCAGGACTCATCACCTGTTACGATGTCGTAAACACGCCGAGACGAGCCTGCTTCAAATTTGTTCAGCATATCACGGCACCATTCCACCCGGGCCTGCTTCTGAGCGTCGGTGAGGTAGTGCGGCACCCAGCGCGATACTATCCTCCTCACGCGAAGATGCCCGTGTAGAATCTCGTGAACGCTTCCCGATCCAATCTTTAATATGTGCTGAATCTCCTGATATGTAATTCCCCAACTAGCAAAGTTCTCTTGACAAAAGCGGGTTATAATGCAAAAAGTCTTAAAAAAGTCACAGAATAATTTTGGTAAATGTATGCTGGTTTAGTTTTGCACTGCTTAGTGCTTATCAAATGCAAAGAGCAATAATCTTCTAAACTCAGCCTCGAAAGCGCATTAGAGATTAAAAATGAAGGTATTTTCAAGTGCCAGTCCTAGGGTAGCAAGATATAAGACCTTAGCTTTACGATAAGTTTTCTACTCTGAAAACCGTCTTGTCCAAGACTAACACAGCTCTACAAAAGTGCGTCGTCAGGATTTATACAAGACTCGTAGTCTTAGTAACGCCATTATTGAACACGATGTGCTAGTGATCTTGAAAAAGCAAGGACGCTGACTCTTACAAAAGTAATAGTATGTAATTAGCAATCTATTACTCTTTAAAATGATAATAAATCTTGAATTAATCCTACATCTTGCATTTTCAAAATCTTAATTAATTAACAAGATTGACACGAGGCTCACGATTTTTTACGTATTTTTGCGGAATAAAACTATAATGCATTTAAAAAAAATGGACACAAATGAAGCGAATCCACATTCAGAAGAAAAGTTATTGCTAAATATCAAAAATTGCAAGAAACATGATTATCCAAAAAAAGTGCGATATTGGCGATGAACTAGGGGTTCCGTACATTTTTCCCTTCCCAAAATCTGAAAAGATAAAAGTAAAAGTTTAGCCTTAAGGAGCCTTTAAGTAGATATGCATATATATACCATGAATATATATGGACATGAATAACTCAATTACTTATCATTTTATTTAAATATACCTACTTATTACTTTTTCTATTATTCTTATTTTTTGAGAAGCACAGGTGACAAGTGACTATAATAATAAATAAATACCTACCTAATTATTTTTAAAACGGTTTACACTCACGGGAAAAAACACAACTACATAAATAGTAAAAACACACAAATATGTGCTCATATAAGCACACAACAAAAGTGTGTACCATCCATCCATACATACATACATATAATCACGCCTATATCCCTAATGGGGTAGGCATAGCGTAAACGACCTACACAAAGGTCGTTCCGCCACGTCGAGGGTTATTCCAGATGGATCTGTATACTGCTATAGTGACAGGTTGTCTTGTCAGCCCATCGCCTAAATTACAATACTAAAACGCTCATATCCCTTAGCTCGTTTTTACAGCATGCCCGGGAGGAGATGCAGCTGGCACATTCTATGTTTTTCTATCACTCCCAGTCCAGCATGGAAGATCATTCCATACTAATATTATAAATGCGTAAGTAACTCTGTCTTGTCTGTCTGTCTGTTTGTTGCTCTTTCACGCCTAAACGGCTGGACGGATCTGGATAAAATTTGCCAGGATGATAGATGGTATCACTTACACGGACATAGGATACTTTTTACCGCGGGAAAATAGCAATTCCCACGGGAAAACAAAATTTTTCCGCAGGTGAAAACGCGGGGCAGAAAGTTAGTATTATATATTTAGACAGGTTCCTTTTCTAAATTTATCTGTACAGCGGAACCCCAAATTAAAATGATACCGAAGTGTGACAATCTGAATCGGAGCATAGGTCTTAACAAAGCAGAATCCCAGACACGAGGTCTTGTAATAGTTTTGGTTTTATCGGCGCATTAAAATTGTATAAATTTAAAGGCTTTAAACTAAATAAAACAAGGGGGCATTAAAAGTACATCACATATTCATATATAAATCCACGAAAAACATAGCTTCGCATACAAAATTGGTCACAGTAAACACAAAACACTTATTTTTCCGAATTTCGCTGATGGCTGCCTGTTTTAAAATATAAATTGTCAAATTATTTTATTATTTTGCGAACGCATTTAACTACACTGAGTTTTATTTTGGAAATGGCCGCAAGTCTTATAATAGTCTTAGTTTAGCAGAATGCAAGATCCAAAGCACCATTTTGTGCGTTTTGGAGATTAAATTAAGAGCAATTTAGCATATTCCCTGACGTATACAAAGCTAAACCAAGAGCAGTAGTCCTGAACTTTGTGCCCAAACGCGGTATTGTAGTACTCTACGTGGCTTATCTAAGACTTTTTCATTATGCCTTAAGTCTGTTGAAAAACGCATTGGTGACTTTTTCAAAACCAAAATTTGCTACCTGGGTCGCCTATTATCTTGGATTAAATTTTTCACTGCTAGCACGTTTTCTTCCGTAATAGCCGTCAAAGGGCGACCGCTTCTTTCTTCATCCCCCAAGGTTGGTCGACCGCGCCTAAATTCGTTATACCAACGATACACGGTTGCCTTGGAGGGGCCTTCATCCATAAATGCCATTTGAAGTCTATCGAACGATTCATCCGGTTTCAGGCGACACTTGAAATCGTAAAAAATCATAGCTCTAAAATGTTCCCGGCGCAAATCCATTTTTCAGTAAGACACGATACTTTGAATTGGCTCGCAAAAAATGTGGAGGGAAATTTTGAAAATGGAACACACATATTTTTACTTACAAGTAATCATATTATCGAAAAAGATTCTAACCGGCCAGTCTCCTATATATAAAAACTATTTTTCGCAATACTTTCTGAGTGGCCTGGTATGTTCTTCTTTAAGGAGGGAAGTACTCTAAATCGGGCTAAACACGGTCCGGCATTTGACTTTGTTAGTATAGTTAATAGTTGAATTTTCAATAAATCTATATATGGTTAGCTTCTCTAAAATATGGAGAACAACTAGATTCATAGATATAATCTAAAAATACTATGATTACACCAGGAAATCATCAGAAATATCATGAAAAACTGGCGTCTCAATGCCGAATTTGAACAACTGTGACATTTCTATGAGCTTAGAAACAGCAAATGTTATATCGAAATCACCGTATAATTATGAAGAACATCATAATCAACTCTGTTTTTCAATACTTTTTGTATACATTGAGATATATGCAAAAATATATGAAATCGGCTTGAAACAGCCCCATGCTAGAAAAGGACAGAGCGCGCATTCTGTCATTGGTTTGAAAGGGACAGTTGCCGCGAGCACATAGACCCTTAAGAATTTTTTTTTTGGCTTTCTAATTTTCAAATAATTTTCCTCGTAGGTCGTTTTGATTCAAATGGTTTCTTTTAATTTAACGTTAGCTTTGTGAAGTATTCCATGTTTTTTTCTTCATTTACAGCAACTACCAATCAATACACTCTCCACAACCAATTTTCCACCTTCTCTCACCCTCACTCCTAATGTGTTTTCCCAGGGTTTTGCCCAATTCATCATGCGCGCGTTCCTCTCTACTCCAATAATGTGATAACACAAATTGTACACGGCCTCCATTAATCTTGTGCGGCGAATAAGAATTTACTGCTGCGAGATAAGAACAATAAATTATACTAGAACTGCGAGCAGTGTGACCATCTCCGAAACAAAATATCCTACGGAACACTTGCTAAAATCTTCTTTCAAAAACTGCCAAAGGATTTATAAGTAATCTTTGCAAATAGGAATAATACTGATGCCAGATAAGGACGATAAATTATAGAACTACGAGTGGTGTGACCATCTCTTAAACAAATATCCTGCGGAACACCTGCTAAGTAAATACCTAAGTACTTACAATATCTGCCAACGGGTTTATAAGTGATCTTTGCAAATAAGAATTTACTCCTGCGAGGTAGGTAAAGATAGTAAATTATGGAATTGTTTTCAATTTTTTTAAACAAGGCCTTCAGCCGAAATCACTTCACAGTTAGTGTTACATTTTTTTTTTTTGTGGTGTGACCATCTCCAAAACAAATATCCTGCGAAACAACTGCTGCTTACATTTTACAGTCTTAAATAATGCCGAAACCGCAGAATCATAATAAAATGGTAACACTGTGTAGGGAACTGCGAGCCTACTTGAGTTTCGAATGTACTCTACATGTCTCAGCTTGTCTCAGATATGGAATCTTGGTAGGAGGACAATAGTTTTTGCCTTTGTCTGTCTTTTTGTAGATATTAATGATGTCGAAGTAAGAACAGCTGGACTAGCAATTAATTTCTGAGAATGTCTTCTCTATCATCTAAAAATGACTTTGTTAATTAGGAATCATTTTTTGTCTTGGATCCTGTCCGTAGAAAAATTCACAAATACTGATATTCTTGTCAAATATACGCAGGTAGCAGAGCTTTTAGAGTAAAAATAAAAACGGGAACCCATAAATCTTCAAGTTAATGAAAATCTTCTTTACCATCGCTATTGAAAGCTACTCTCGAATCTGCGCAAATAAATCCACCATGGATGCGCCCAGTGAATACGGCGCTAGATTTTCCCACAGATAAAACTCAAATCCTATTTTCAAACAAAGCAGAGAATGGGAGAACATACTTTGCAAGAAACGCGAAACAATGCCAGACAAAAGGAGTCGCACACACTATTGAATTTGAAATTAAAATTTCAGTTCATGAAATATTAACACTTGAATAAGGCGGGGTGCACACGGGTATTCAAATATCTGCGCGTGAGTTTCCCACCGCGAGAAAGGTCGCCTTTCATAGTTCGTGTTGTGGATAGCTGCAGTTATAAGTAATAGTATAGTAAAGATGTGAAGTTAGTTAAGTCAAGGGAAAGAAGTTTTAGGGTCGTATTTATAATGAGCTCTCAAAAGTGACAGCGAATTTGAGTTTGTATCAGAAATGTCATTTCAGTACAAAACGACCTGTCAAATCCAAACTTTATATTGCTCTCAATCTTGAGATCGCTTTATAAATACGAGCCTTACTGTCTCAGCCAAGAGAATGAGCTAATGATTAACCTTACTCTACAATAATAACAGAAAAACGCATGAATGGGATTTGTACCTACGAACCCTACAATCCAAGGTCCTGATCTAAATAATCGTTAATCTATCCTTTAAAATTTGAACTTAAACGTCTATAACATGACATGTGAGATTTATGGTTTTTATTATTTTAATTATTAAAACAAAAATTATACCTTACCTCATGTTGGGCAAACTTATGGGTGAGCATTCTCCATCGTCGACAACTTCTAGGTTAGTATGCTCTATTGTCGACTGTGTCTCTTACTTCTGACTAAACTTTAAGCTAAATGCCTTAATGATAACATACTGAAGACTTGGCTTATGCCTTAAAAATTAACTAATTCAAGATGATGAGAAAAATCTGTCGAGGCTGAATGGCTTTGTTCCTTTGCCTATCCTTTAAAGGATAAATGAAAAAAAAACGAAAAAAAATGAACTTAATAAAATGTTAGTTCTTTCGTAACTTAAACCGCATCTTAAAGTCCAGCGACACCCCATCGTGCGGAATGCATAAACGTAACTCTAAACACAGGTGCATTGCATCCAATACTATTTTATGTAAGCAAAGTAATACTAGAAAACGAGCTGGAATATTTTATTTTCATACTGAGAAAACTCTAGCAAGTTCAGATACAAAATAAATTAGGGATTGTAGCTATCATAAAACTTGTAAGTTAAATTATGGTAATGTTTGGTTTTTTTTTTTGTTGAGAAAGTTGATTCAGAGAATGAAACACCTTTTGTACACTGAAAAAAAACTTGGTTAAATAAATTGATCAAGGAACTTGTTTACATACGAGCACATCAAGGAACTTGTGGTTATCAAATAACTTGATAAATTTAGTTTTTAACATTATTGTCATAAACACATTACTTTATGTGCTCGTATTTAAAAAGTTTTTTTTTCAGTGATAGAGCAGAAAATAATAGAACAGGTAATAGAATATAATATTTCAGCTTGTATTCTTAATTTGGGCAGTGCAATTGACGAGAAAATCTCAATCTAAAATGTGTATTAGCCACATTCCACCATTATAAAAACTGGTTCACCTGCTCAATATCAAACAGCATAATAAAAATGTCCAGCACCATAATAAAATTGTAATTTCATAACAAGTATAATAAATTAATAACTAAACATTCAACTTGCATACGCATAATATATTGAAATGCATAAGACTATAATATTATAGTCTGTGGGAAGTAACGTTATGACTAATAGTTGACATGTTTTGCTTTTCCATACAAACTTAATTTCATACCGGATTCTGCGCGTGCTTCGGACGCCGTGCGCATGCGTGATGAATAATGACAATTCTAGTAATGATTTACTTGTAGCTTAAGACAAATATGTAGCTTTTTTTGCTCTCGAAGCATTTATAGCAATTCTTAACTTCTTCATCTTTCCCAGGAGGTTTTTTTTTTTTCATACATATATCTGAGAAGGTTGCCAATAAGTATCCTATACCAGGACTTGCCATTATTGATCTAGATTAGATCCTTCTAACGCAATCGTAAAACATCTTAACTATCGCATTTATTAGCAGGCTATCCACTAATGTCTCGTTAAAATTCTCACACCTACATATCTGTACATAGGTACTTACTTCAACAGGGGTTTAGTCAGAGAAAAAAAAATCTCTTCCAGTATTAAAAATCGTAGACCGTGTTATGCGAATCGTATGCGTCGCACACGCATCGATTATGCGCGCTCGTGGCTGTGACGAATGCGCGGCTGCGCTACAGCGCATGCGTCAATATAAATATGGCGCACCCAGTTATGTGATCCATTTGCTTTAATCGCGACATAAATTAAGTTCTGTGTTTCAAATTCATTATTAGGTGAAATTAAAATGAAGAAATAAGAACATAAATAGGACTCGATACGATAAAAACTAAGGCTCGTATTTATAAAGCGATCTCAATACAATCATGAAATTTGGAAGGAAGCAGCGTCTAATAGCAAAATCAAAAGAAAAAATCTAAAAACAAATATCACCAAAAAAAGGATTACAAACTTATTTTCGTAGTCGTCTCCTTATATCTAGTATGTGGACAACAGCAAACTTAAGTCTGCCTTTAGTCCAGTTGATATTTTTGGGTAAAATAATTCTGGGTGCTCGAGGGAGGGTTATATATTGGCTTTAAATACCCCCAAGTTGGTACGGAGCCTCGGTGAGCGAGTCCGACTCGCACTTGACCGGTTTATTAAATACTTATTATATTATCATTTTTAACTGTCATAATTATTTATTTATAGGAACAGAATCATAAATAGTTGTCCCTAGAAAGCGTAGCTACACTTTTTCATTTATACATTTTCTAGTCAGCTTTTCTTTTAAAGCTCGCTGTATTCTTTCACACTATTGTAACTAAAAGTGCAATGTACGCTGCAGTGAACGTATCGTCAACACAATGTGCATGCTCATAACTCTGGCAGGTCTACGGTATGTGCATAACTCCGGCGGGTCTACAGTGTGTGTTACTATGCTAATGTTTTGTCCACGCCCTGAATGCTGCAAGCTGTGTGGAAATCAATTAACTGAGTGCGTGCGTTTAACTTCATTTCAATAACTCGGGTTGTGAAAAAAGACTTAGGAAGTTTTTTTTTATTTATATTATATGCCATGTTTGGAAATTTGGATGAGAGGAAACAATCCAAGATGTAAAATGTCTAGATGATCTACCAATTTTGTATTGAGTTTGCTATCAAATGGAGATGGGACTATAGTTCTCTATACCCATCGTATGAAATTGTTTTTTAAATGATCGTACGTCTATACGTAGGTCGTAGAAAATACCGGATGTAAGGGACAGCGTACCGCAAACAGATAGGGGTTGCTCAGTCAATGAAACTGAACAACTACCACCAGGATTGAAAGTTGAAAGATCAATAATTGTGAAAGTAATTCAGTATCGTAGACTGAGAAACCTTTATCAGTTTGCGGTACGCAACGATCACTACCAAAGACAGTGACTGGGACCGACGGCTTAACGTGTCCTTCGAAGCACGAAATCCGTTTACTTCCATACAATTAGGTGGATTCAGCCTGCATTGTCCTAACCAAACTAGGGAAAACCTCACAAAGTGATAAATTGACAAATATCAACTTTGTGTTCCTCCGGATCTTAAGCCCATGGCTCAGACCACTAGACCACGGAGGCAGTATAAAATAGTCATAACTAGGTATGACATTACCATCATGATTAAGTAGATGTTGGAGTCAGATTACAATTAGTATGATTAATGACGTCAATAACATAACAATACAATATTGCACAAACCCATCCACCGGTTGATAGCTTCATAAACCCGGCGTCTTAGCTCTGCATGCGCAATTTAACGGCTGGCACATTCTTGCATAATATCTGCTGGCGGTGTCGTCTCATTTGTGCGGGCGGAACATTCGTCGGCTGAATTAAGGTGATTCCTACCGGCAAATGGTTGTATTTAAAAGGATATTCCTCTTAAACGATTCAATGGAAAATTCTTAAAAAAATATACCTACATCTAAGAAATTAGTTCATGGTCTACAATCGTTTCATTTTTATGGAATTAGCTTTTTTGTGCGTTTTGTGCACATTTTTGACGCGGCCACGGACGTAACCGCCACGCCGTAGCGCGCGCTGATTTGCACTATATTCTAAGGCATTACGGGCGATGGTTGCATGTCTTAAAATCAACCGTCTTATTTGCCGTGGGGTTAAGCCTTAAGGTATTTTTCCAAGTTAGACAGCAGGCAGTAGCAGACTGTTACTATAAGAATATACCTGACAGCCAAAAGATGTTGTAGTATGGAAAAAAATTACATAGGCTGCTGCTGCTGCCTGCAGTCCAACTTGGAAAAGTACCTAATTCTGTCATTCAACTATACGCATAACGTGGATGTAGCTCTTTTTGACGGCAAACTTTCCGTAAATTCATTTTAGCACTAATGAAACGGACAGACGGACTTTTAGTTGATTTTTACGGTTTCTTACAAGCCATTAACTTTGTCATTATTTTTATTGACCGCAGTCAGGAAAGTTATGTTGAATCATAAAATACAAAGTCTAAGAGTAGTAGCTTGAGAATCCAGTGCAGGCTGTATGACGTGACTAATAACTACCTACCTTTGTAAGATGAGACAAAAAATCCAGTAAAGGAAAGATTATTCCCTATATACTTACAAACAAAAAATACATGCTAGACTGGAAGCGAGAAAAAAACATAGAAAGTGCCAGTTGCTTCCTCCCGGCTATACTCTACAAGCCAAGGTCGAGGTTTACGGTGTATTACAATTTAGACGATGGGCTGTTAAACCTGTTAGTTTTGCGATACACACTCCAATATAAAATTGCCCCCAATATTTTGTCAGACATAGCGAAAACGCTTTTTACTAGGCGTTTTAAGCTCTACCTATCCCGTAAGGTATGAAGGCGTGGCTTTAAGTACCTATGTATGTATGTACAATACAAACTGCTTTTTCATCAAACCACAATTTAACATAATCTTTACAGTCCGCCTGCCAAGGCCCTTAATGGTTCGCCATTCTTGCATAATGTCGTCCCGTCTGCACGGCCCAGTGGGTGTAAGGCCGTCTGTACGCCCACTTATTGTAAACGTTGTAAACTATTAGTCTTGCCGACCTAGTCGCTCGTAAAATTATACCTGTTGACTTAATGCGGAATTATAAGCAATAGGCTTAATAAGGTGAGTTCTACATTTTTTTTTCATTTTATTATGGGAAGCTTTTGACCAGCAGTGGGATGATTCAGGCTAGACAAGACAAGACAAGATGCGTGAGCGTTTCAGGCTATTCTAGAAAGTAATCCTAAGTAATTTTAGATTTTACACTAAACGTACGTCTTAATAGTTGGGTCTCTTAAGAGATTAACCTGCAGGTCTTACTAGGTCCTACATTACATAGTAACTACAACATAATATAATGGACACCTTACCCTACTAACAGGACGTTTGAAAACTTCTTCTTCTTTTTGGATTTTCGAGTCGAACAACGACCCGATAAACCCTGGTATCAGAGTTTTTCAAACCGCCTAGTAGCACAGCTATAGGCCTCTGACATGGTTTCAGTAACGACCACTATCAAAGACAGCGACCGGGACCGACGGCTTAACGTGCCCTCCGAAGCACGGAATCCTTTTTCTTTTGGGACAATCAGGTGATTCAGCCTGCAATGTCCTAACCAAACTGGGGAAAACCTCGCACAAAGTGATAAATTGACAAATATCAACTTTGTGTCCCCCCCTGGGAATCGAACCCAGGACCTCCGGATCGTAACCCACGGCTCAGACCACTAGACCACGGAGGCAGTTTGAAAACTAAATCGTTCCGTTCACAGAACACTCGACCACATTGTTATCCCTAACTTTCTCCATTAAGCCCATACATTTTGAAGTAGAAGGTTACGTGATTAGGAACACTTCTCATCGACCCACGGTTTCTCGAAAATGTAATACCTACCGGGTGTAAGGGACAGCGTCCCGCAAACTGATAAGAGGTTGCTCAGTCAACGAAACTGAACAACTTTCACCAGGAATTTTTTTATAATGAAAAGAAAATTGGCTTTTCCATGCAAATTGTCTGATCGAAGTGGTAATTTTGTACGAAAAAGCATTGTTTTTTTCATTTCTCGAAAAAAATCCTGGTGATAGTTGTTCAGTTTCGTTGGCTGAGCGAGCAACCCGGGACGCTATCCTTTACACCCCGTATAGATGTTGCCTTGCCTAAGAGTATAGAACTTAAGGAGGGAAGTACTCTAAATCGGGCTAAACACGGTCCGGCATTTCACTTTGTCTTCTTCTTCTTACCGTATACTTTATACTTTGTTAGTATAGTTAATAGTTGAATTTTCAATAAATCTATATATGGTTAGCTTCTCTAAAATATGGAGAACAACTAGATTCATAGATATAATCTAAAAATACCATGAAATATCATAAAAAACTGGCGTCTCATTGCCGAATTTCAATAACTGTGACATTTCTATGAGCTTAGAAACAGCAAATGTTATATCGAAAATATTTTAAAAAGTCGACTCTTCTAAGAGAATTAATCTCGTCAATAAGGTAATTAAATGATGGCTTTTATTTATTACGGAAAAGTCTTTGTCATTTATCTTTTACCAAAATAATGCATCGAAAGTGTACAAGGCTGGTGGGGCTTTCTAAGTGGTACCTGCCTGACCCCCTTCACCCGATAATTTCTAACTACTCTGATTAAACTCGGCCATCATCGAGTGTTGAATCGATTCAGCTAAGTAGGTCGCGAACTATGAAACACCTCTTATGCACGTACGTACCTGTTTGTGCGTAAATGAGCGAACATATAGGGTGTTACTGAAAGAGGGAAATATAAGAGGACTTTTTTATTGATCAATTAGCTAGTTCTCTGTTATATACTTGCTTGTTTAAATATCTTTAATGTCAAGAGCTAAATAACTCAATAATTATTTATTTTGCTCACAGGTAAGTTCCTGAAGTACATTTCGAACACAAGTTCGATGCCTTGTTTACATATCAATCTCAAAACAACAACTAAGGTCTGTATCTTCATAAGTATCACTATAACTACTCCGGCTATTATCAGCCTCACCGCAATAACCCTTTCACTGCCAGGTGCGCATGCGGACTCCCAAGTCGAGTACGTTCGCGATTTTATTATTATTTTTACGCACATACCCAGCGCCATAGACCCAATAAAACTGTAGACGCGGCCGTTTCTAACAGAATATCGACCCCTATAGTAAGAAATGTAGTAAAAGCCATTTTGGCGAAATTGGGTTTTTGACACATCTGTACCTACTCAGTTTTTCGCGCTCTATCGATCTGTATATTTAAAATATCGAAATTCGTAAAAAAGTGTCTTTTACGAAGTGGAAAAATTGATGTCCAAAACAAGGATATTTTTTTTTATTTGTCGTAATTAGCAGTTTAGGATGCTTATAGTTGGAAATGGAAGATACAGTTCCATGTATAACATAAAAAAGTAGGTACCTACTTGTTAGGGATCAATCAAGTTTGAAAAAGTCCAGATTGAAGATATAGGTGTATAAGTACTTCTTCTTGTCGTATGGGTATCGAGTCGATCGACTCGATGAACCCTGGTATCAGAGTTTTTAAACCGCCTAATAGCACGGCTCACAGGCCTCTGACATGGTTTTTGTAACGACCATTATCAAAGACAGCAACCGGGAAAACACTCGGGCACTAAAAGAAGTCCCGCGCGTAGGGTTTATTGTATTTTTTTATTGGACATTGGTTGCTGTCACTGTGTAGGAAAGAAAGCCGAGTTTGAATATGATAGATGTATGATTTTTACGCACAGACCCAGCTATAATAAAAATACTCCGGACGCCTGTAGCCACGCAAGGCAAACATTTTGTGTTTATACGAAAAAGGGCCGTTTGATCTGGTTTTCCTTTTTCGCCGCCAACTGTATAAATATAGGTTCCGTTTTGAAACAAAACTATTGGGGTTAAGATAGCCAAACTACTAAGGCCCGTATTTATAATCAGCTCTCAAGAGTGACAGCTAGATTGAATTCGTATCAGAAATGTCATTTCAGTACAAAACGGGCTGTCAAATCCATACTTAATATTGCTTTCAATCTTGAGATCGCTTTATAAATACGAGCCTTAGATATTTACTTTGATAATGATCATAGCAAAGCAAGCATTTTTTTTTTCAGCATGCTAAACAAGTATATAATTATTTACCAATTATTATTTTTTCAACATTGTTTTTCAAGAGTGCTAAGTAGCTATTCACCAATGGCTTCAAATCTTAAACGTCCGTATAATATTTCTTTAAAAGATGAGACATTTTTAATAACCACAAAATACGTTATTATTCAGTTAATACTTATCACGAATAATTGAAATTACATTACAATATTTTAATAATGAAGTATTAGAAACATTAAACATTCATTACATAAAAGCCACTGAGTTCTTGTTATCTTATTAGCATAATTCTTTTGTGACTTTAAAATATCATACATACATATTTGATTTGTATTGTAATATCATGTCAAAGAATAGTTGAAATATTTAAATGAATTATGAATTAGTTGCTTTTATTAAAAATGTGCTAGTCAGACTTTTTAGATTTACATATTTTATTAAAGTAAATTCCAAAGTAAAACTTATAAGTAATAAGCACTTAGTTTATACAAATTAGCCACTAAAATTGCAAGAAAATGTTTTAAAGAAAATTTCTTACATTGTGCTTAAAATCTTGCAAGCCTCCGCGACGGCAGTAGAATAAAACTGGCAATTAGCACTGGCAAACACAATTAAATTTAAAAATAAACACCGCAAAGGGGTTCCATTTTTTCAAAAACAAAGCCGCATTGCATTCCTTTATGGGGTATTTATATGGGTCGATTTCCGCTGAATATACATTCGAATCACAAAGTCGAATGGCCACCACATTTACGAGGGTTGATTAAATTCGAAAGGTGACCATGTCTATATCAATTTATGTTTCTAATATCATGTCAATGTCTTAGAAGTCAGCATCAAAAAGGTGCATAAAAGTTTTTGCAGCAACACCTTGTGCTAGGAAATCGAGTCACCAGCAGCATGCGGCCGGTCGTCGCCCCAAAAAAGATGATTACTTTGGCGGTCGATTTTTGCTATGCAGTCTAGTCATTCGGCAAAAATCGAGCCATGTAAACACCGCATTACTCGGTTTACATTGCTACGCATGCAGAAGACAGAACTGGGAACTGAAATAGCCGAGCACAGCCGCGTGAATCGGAACGCAAATTCCGTTGGGATAACTTAGGCTCGGCACTCGCTTCCTGCCAAGCGACGGTTGAAACTTCTGGCCAAGTTTTGTGGTAAAATTCGAATTATCTGGCATTGTTTTTTAAGGCATGTGCATGTTTTAGATATTAAATGTAAACTGTGTTCAAAAAATAATCGTTCAGGTATTGACCATATAACAAGTTATTTTAGCTATCAGCGTATTTATAGCATCTCAAAGTTTCATATAGTTTACATGACTGCACGATATTTTGAAATAGTGAAAGTAAAATTTAGACATTAAATATTCTGGTCCTAGTAGTATTCCTTCATTCAAATATTAAAGACAAACCTTCAACACATACAACAATAAAAGAGCTATACAGCCATTTGAAAAATCCTGGCCAGAAAGCCGAAGAACATTCTCACATTCGCGAACATTCAAATTTCAAAAACAATACCTACGAGCATAAAAGCGCTTTACAGCGATAGCCGTCTAGAAGTACGTCGTGTATGCAGCGCTAACTGCGGAAGGTTATCGTTACAGCTGCAATAATCGCGTTTACAGCTCTGTTCCATTGTCCCACATTGTAACAGCGCTGTTTGCAAGATACGCAAGTTTCGACTTACTATGTGTATGTGTAGTGTTAATCGGGTAACTGGGGTTGTAGAGGCTAAGAGACGTCATATTTGCAAGATAGTATGAAAACTTTGAAGATAAGGTAGGTAAGTTTGAATTTTATAATCACTGTCTGATAATATTTCTTTTGCAGTTTGATTTACATTATTATTAATATCTAAGCGAGAGCTTCATAAATATTTTAATTCACTAAGGATAACAATTTTTGTTCAGGTAAAAAACTTGGACATAAAATGTATTAAGTTGTAATTTTTTTTTTAAATAAACTGTACCAAGTCTTCTTAGTTTGTACAAACTATATGGGTTCCCACTTGGCTTCTGTAGAACATTCTCTATAGGTACGTAACAAACTTTGATGTAACAAAGTTCTTTTTCCTAGAAATTGTACCTACGTCGATTCTGCTTCATTTTACGTAATGGCTTGTTATTATAGCCCCCTACATGGATAACGTCTTCCACGCACTCGAGATCCAGATTATACCAGATTATGCTGAGGTAACCAACGGCACTAATACAGATCAGTTACGCATAGATTACGATAGCTTAGCTTCATACAACTAAAATATAGACCAGACTGTTCTCGAATAGAAGGTCTAATTCGAATAACGTCGAATAAATGTTCATTCGTTTATTGTCTGAGTCGAACGTCTTCTGCAGATTCAGGTCTGTGACACGTCGTGTCGTTAGTTTTCTTTTTTCTCTCTCGAAAGCTTCGAAATTCGAATCTGAGCGCGGGTTTGCATTCGGCCAATTCGAACGCCTGTTTATTTCCTTTGGATGCGGTTGAAACTAGTGTAAACCAGATTCTTGTTTTTGTTAGCTTTGGTGGTAAATGTTGGCAAAGGTTTACTGTGATTTGGGAGAGTTTGTTTACAATTTTCCCATTCAGATCGGTTCTTTCGTAACTGGACTTTATTACCTAAGTTTTACAACGCTTTAAACATTTTTATAACTTTTCCCTTAGGTGCGATACAGTTCAGCACTATTATAATTTTAGGACCTCGTATAAAATTTCCGCTAACAACCATTTCGCATTACGCAAGTTTAAAATCGTTTATTAGGTAAATATTTTATGTGTTTGTTTACTAAACATACCTACTAAAAACTTTATATTTATGTTGGGTATAGTCATATATTGTTTGTTACCCAACTTTAGCTTCGAAGAGTAGGTACGTGACACATGGAGATAAAATTAAGATTTGTAGCTTTCTTACTTAATTATTTATTAGATAAAATATTAACAGACTATTTACCAGCAGCAACCCTACCCTAAAAGGGCGGTATTAAATTACACCGGAATAGTGCTTGACAAAAACTATAAAAGACTGTTCGCGTGCAATACATTCGGTCTGAAGACTAGGCTGCATGGGCTCAAGCTCTTCGCCTTCCCTTACAATATAGGAAAACTTTAAAAAAAAAAGCAATACATTCGGCCAGTATCTGCTACCGATGTTGTTGGTACTGGCTGGATGCCAAATTCACTTTTTTTAATATTCCGCGCGCGACGGTACAACTTTTATTGGTGCATATCGTCGGAGTTTTGAACCTAGTGCTAGGGGCGGGTGGTGCATACAAACCTGCTATCGCGATTTCGGTAAAGGAGGGAGATGTGTTAGAACGTGTATTTTGGAAGCTTGTAATAAAGTTTTTTTTTTTTTTTTTTTGCGATATTCTTTTCTAACGTTGGGCAACTATTTTTACGCAATTGATAATCCATTATTATAACAATACACAATAATATTATCTGAAAATTTTCCAGGCTCGGAGAAGACATTTTGTCAAGGCAATTTACGCTTTTTGGAATGCCAAAATTTATATATAAAGGTATCTACGTATTTTGAGCATGCTTGTACATAAATTCCTCTGTAATAGCTATTTGAAATTCATATAATCACCCATATCCCTTACAGGTTAGGCAGAGCATCAACTCCTTCACGAAACCCGATTTTACCACGTTTAACAGATTTTAAACCGCTTAGGTTAGCTACTCCAGAAAATCCGATAAGACCAGCAAAGTCTGTGATCAACTTAATGAACCAAACCAACCATATACAAGGCAAGTTACAAGTTACAAGCCAGCCCAAACACTGTACCTGACTTCGTAAACATTATTACGCGCGTTAGACGGATTTAACTTGCCCGCTCACTTCCTAGAAGATAACGTTTAGTTCACGTAGTATCTTTATTATTAATCTGTGGTATTGCTTTCATGATGGACTGGGAGCGATAGAAAAACATAGAATTTTCAATAAGTCAGCAAAAGGGATTGGAGGATTACAGTGTATTAGAATTTAGACGATGGGCTGACAACCCTGTCACTACGGTGAAATACATTACAATTTAAAATTGTCCTCATTTTTGTCAGACGTGGCCAAAGCGCCTTTTACGAGGCGTTTTACGTTCTGCCTACCCATTAGGGATAAAGGTGAGTGAGTGACCGGTTAGTAGGTATAGCAGGATAAATATTTCTATTTGGAATGGAATTTGGAATTAACCTCAATTTACTGTTATGCCTAGTCTACCCCGTAAGGGATAAAGCCGTGACTGTAATGTATGTAGACGGATTAAACTTGCTCACTACTTCCTAGAAGATAAGGTTTAGTTATGAGTTGGACTTACATAAACGCACCTCGATAAGCTGTTTGTGATTATCTTAATAAAAGATCGGAAGTGCTTTGAGGTTTCTAATGGCGGTGAACATACTTTAAGTCTTACATTCTGTTTTAATTGAGAAAGTGTGACTATTCCGTTACTACATACATACATAAATCCCTGAGGGGGTAGGCAGAGCGTTAACGACCCCAAAAAAAGTTCATTACTCCACGTCTGACAAGTTTTGAGGGTTGTTTAAGATAGATCTGTATATTGCTGTAGTGACAGGTTGTCAGCCCATCGCCCAGATTACAATATATTAAAACCCTCGAATCCCTTAGCTGGTTTTTACAGCATGCCCGGGAGGAGATGCAGCTGGAACATTCTATGTTTTTCTATCGCTAGTCCAGTCTAGTCCAATACGACCCTTAATGTCTAGAAACCACATTAGCATACTCCTCCGCAACTAAAACCGAAACAATATCCAGGAATCTTAGCCGTATTCCTTTAAAACCCAATTCCCCGTTTGTCAAACACATTCCCGTCTTTAAAGCAAAGGCAACTAAGTAAAATAGAGCTAAGTACCTGAATCCAGAGCGTATGGAACAATGCCAACTGGTACAATCGTTTGATTTGCTCAACTATTCGCTGGAAACTTGAGCCGTTGCCCTCACCTGGGTTTTACGTTTTCTGAGTTACGTCGCTTTAACTGCCAACCGATTTTGAATTGAGTTTACTTTTGATACTATTTTAATTTTTCTATACCAAACTAGAAATTTAATTTCTATAATACATACTTATCGACTATATTTTTACTTCGGTAGTAACTCTGTTTGTCTGTCTGTCTATTTGTTTGCTGCTCAGTACTCCACGCCTAATCGCTGGACGGATTGCAAAGAAATTTGACAGGCAGTTAGTATCCTGAAGACAGACATAGATGAACTTTCGGCGCGGGAAAATACTTTATTTCCATGGGAAAACCGCGGAGTGGAAAGCTAGTGTTTCATAAAATTTGTCCGTACAAAAAATCACTTTTGCCACCATCAAAGATCTATACCTACTTTTAAATTTAAAGTGTTATAAGTAGGTATTTGTTGTAGGAAGGTCCATCAACTTTAACAGGTTTTTAAATGGGTGCTTCTTTCTTACGAGCTCTTTAATGTGGTCTATGATTACGTTTTCCGATATCATTACTTCGAGTTACAACGTTTTGATGGTGTTGTTCAATCATCTATAATGTTTACTGAAAGCAGTTTACAAAAATGTTTATCGATTTCAAAATGATTTTATATTTACAAAAAAAAAAACTTATTTTCAGATAAATAAAGAAAAAAAGAAAATATCATAGTGATACATAAAAATGAAGGTAAATAAATTACCTAAATTTTTTACACAAAAATGTAGGTAGGTACACAACGCCGAATGTAGGTATAGAAACTAAACGAAACGAAAACGCGAAAATGTAATCTCATTTTATGTTACTCCATATATCTCGGCTTTAAAAAACATATGAAATAACGAAACGGAATCGTACATTTTTTCTGCGTCGAAATTCAAATAAAGAATCAAGTTTCGTTTCGTTTATCTCGACGAAGAGTTTTAGTATCTATAAAATATTTCGCTTCTCGCTGGTGGTATTATGATAAACAAACGTTCACTTTCGAATTAACGAAACCGCGCAGGTTTCGAAATGTTTGGGAAGGACGATTTGATTTTAGTACCTTACCTACCCCGTGCATATCGGCGAAAGATAAATGCGTTTGAATGACGGACGAGCGAATATAAATTGATGGGTTTCTAAAGTGTCTATAAGAAGTCTTTTAAGGTGGCCCTGAGTTTCGGAGTCAGCTCGGAAAAACATATTATATATCTAAGGTGAAAATTCGATCATACACAAACGGAAAGATTCTTTTCATGAACAACATAAAATAATACAATTCGAGTAAGAAAATAAATTGTAATTTTTAGAGAAAGTCCAATTTTTTATTTAATTTTAACTTGAAGGTACTAGATTAGGTAGGTACCTACTTATGAGAAACAGTTTTATGCATAGAATCACCTTCTACAGTCATTCCTTTAAAACCAGATCACATTTTACCTCAAAGTAAATAATACTAATGTAATCAGAGATATTTCCCTCCATCTCAGCCCACTATGACTGACTCTAGTTTATAGATTCACAAACGAACCGTAGAGATTACAATATTTATCGACTACCTAGTTAGAGGACGTGGGCATCACTATCTGCTAAAGTCGAGTTGATTTATAGTGACGTACCCCGAGACTTATCGATATCGAGCCGCAAGATTATGTGACAGGTTTGTTAGAATCTTTGAATATTTTATAACGACATTTACAATTTAAATTTCGAATAAAATACACTTTATTTGAATTGAGAATGGCGTCTCCGACGTTAATTCCTTTACGTCCTTGTATAATTAAAACGGAGGAGATTTATGGCCAATTTTATCGATATAATAAGTGCTTCCGCCATTTTCTCATTTTGTGTTTGATGTTTCAGCGAGTAAGGGAAATGTTATTATAATGTCGGTAATGAAAATTACCTTTCATGTTCAAAGGCTTTCATATCTCTTTTTCGTATATTATTCCGACCTACGGGAAACTGTTGTAGCGTAATATCCTTTCTTTTCATAACTTGATATTGTTTTGACTTTTGTCCTTTATTTATTACAAACAATTTCGTTTTTGTTTTAATGTTGTAATAAAGGTTTTCCTTTAGAACATTTCGCCGAGAATTATAACATACGTATATGATACAATAGTTCAGTTGATTAGAGCTGTAGCTAGAAAAGCCGTAATTTCAAGTCCATTGATGTTTTACCCTGTATGGGCAAGGCAGCCAGGTTGACGTGCTTTTGTATTTTCTTTTATGTATGTTCATAATCTCCTACTCCAATATAGAATACACTAAACTAAAATAGCTTTAGATCATTAGCATCGACACTTGCACCCGGAACATTGCCAACTCTACCGTAACAAAACAGAATAGCGAATGTTTATGCTATTTCTTGCTATGACAAATGTTGGTCTCTAGCATCAGACTGGACAAATAAACCAGTTTCTCTTCAGTGAGCTCTTCCGTATAAGTGATTTCTTCCTAAATGCCATGCCCCTAAAGTGTTCGATACAACAATAAGTTGTTTTTTCCGCAATACTCTAAATCTAACATAATATTTCTCTGATGTATCATTAACTCATTTCACTACGTTGAACATTAGGTTACTGTAAAATCATTAAACGAACCAGACATTGAAATAAACTTTTTAAATGACTGTGTGTTCTTAGCTTAATTTTTATTACAACCAACCCAAGATCCAATTCCATACCATTAATACATGCAAATATCTCTATTAAATTTCATTTTCCATAGCCATAAAGAGAAAGAAAAATTGCTTCCTCGATAATCCATTATTTCTTTAATCGATTATGCTGATTCAACTCTACTTCCTAGTTTTTTTTTACTATCGATATGCAAATCTGTCTGATTGCGCCCCTATTTCTCTGCAATCAGTTTAATAATAAATTCTATCGATGATTAGTTTACGTTCGTTTTGACGGATTTTATCGCAGGTTTTCTATCGATACAATTGCCTGTTGAAAAGATTCATTAGATATCTTTGAGCATTTGAATGCACGGTAGCTCAGCGTAGAGCAGCGGCACGGTTTGCCGAAGGTCGTGGGTTCAAATCCCTCCCTCTTGTGCGAAATTTTTGGTTATTATGTTTAGAAGTTTGAAAACATTTAATAGGTAACAGAAAAATTATAAATGACGTGTAGATTTTCGTGTAGATGTATGTATGTTTTGTTACTCCTTCACAAGATTAATCAATAATCACACAAATTGACTGAATTTGCCCTAGAACCATTTAGCATAGGCTACTTTTTAAAGAACTTTATCCTATTCCTCCGGGAAAAAACATAAATTCGCGGCAGGCAGATCATCTGCAACCTGTAAAAGCCTTTTTTCTTCGCTACAAGAGGCATCTTATATAAAAAATATGCTGTTGTAGAGACGAATCCGTGTATACTTGTTTCTAGCTTTTCTAGAATGGGATAAGCATCTATGTTTTTTTATTGCTTTCAGTCCAGCATAAGATAAAAGAAGCAATGTACATCACAGGAACGTATATGCACAAGATCTAATTCCGTCGTATTTTAATTTCACCGATTGCCTGCCCGCGGTGACAGACACTCAGCTATATTTACACGTCCATTACCTGTCAATAACCGGGCCTGATGCCGGGGTCGGTTGTAGACACGCAATGCATATGTAACAGGTCTAATTTTGTCGTGGATTTATTTCATCGATTGCCTGCGGCGACGGCGCCTGACTTTGAATTATTGAGAGGAATGAGTTGGCAATTAAGTGGGTGAATTTTATTAGGGATATCTAGTTGCTGGTAAATGAAGTGGTTGGCAGTACCTTAGACCAGGAATATATCATCATCATCATCAGCCATAACAGTCCACTGCTGGACATGGGCCTCCCCGGCATTGGGGGTATATATATGCCATACTCACTACGCTTGCCAGGCGGGTTGGTGAGCACAGTAGAAGTTTTTCATTCACAGGGAACGCTGCTGCGCATTCCCTGGATTTTTCCCTTAGTCGCCTTTTACGACATCCGCAGGAAGATATGGGGTGATGCTATTCTAACCCGGCACTTGACTTGAAATACTTAATTACAGAACATAGGAGAGAGGAAAACATAGAAAACGATTGAAGTATGGTAAAAGTACAAACCTTAACTTGTCAATAAATAGTTAATTACAAATGACCGAAACTTTATCTAGCCATTAGTGTCCCACTGCTGGGCAAAGGCCTCCTTCCGGTCTCTCCACGACTTTTTATCCTGTGCATCTTTCTCCTCGAGGAAGGTGTCGAGCTCGTCTTTATACAGCCGTCTTTCTTCCGTCCGTCTTTTTTGGCCTTCAAATTTTTGGTAAAATTGGTCCCTAATTCATTTGACACACGAGACATGGTGACCTGCCAAGTCCCAAATAAATGACCGAAACAAATATCATTTTATCAAATATTTTTGAAATACTTCAAAAGAATTTTCTCCAAAGCATGAAATCCTGGTTTACCATAAAACGAACAAGGCTCGAGGTATACCATAAGACGAGAGTTATAAATCAGAGGAATATTTCCTAGAGCGGACAACATTAAGGTACGTCGCACTTCCGAGCTGCTCACATTTTTCGCGATTCGCAGCAGCGAGCTACGAATTATTCGCATAATTCACAGCATAGTGAGAAACTGTGTTGCCAGACATTCTATTGCACTTTATGTACTGTCTTATACCGGGTGTAAGGGACAGCTTCCCGCAAACTGATAGAGGTTGCTCAGTCAAAGAAACTGAACAACTTTCACCAGATAATTCTTTCAGGAAATGAAAAAAATATTTCCTTTTTCATACAAATTGTCTGATCGAAATACTCATTTTGAATGGGATTTTTTTTTATTTCCTGGCGAAAGTTGTTCAGTTTTGTTGACTGAGCAACCCCTATCAGTTTGCAGGAAGCTGTCCCTTACACCCCGTATACTTTGTCTCTCAATTTGAGTTTGAGCAAAGGTGGTAGGTGTACACAACTCTTGGTTTGTGTAGGAGGCTACCCAGTGAAACCAATAGGCTGTTTTTTTTAAAATCATGTCATATTTCAAAATGCACATACCGGAAACATTTTTGCATACAGCAACACTGAGAAAGCACCCAGGCCGCAATACAAAGAGAATGTTTTATCTGTATTGTTGCAGCTATGAAAGATATTAGGTATGTAGGAGGTAGAACGGAACGTGCTCAGATCCTTTGAGACCATGTTCTAGTATGAGGTTTAAATGATAATAAGCCTTCATCGGGGTTGTTAGCAAAGTTCTAGTTTAAAACTATGCTGTTCTTGTTTCCTTTTATGGGGTCAATGGACGACCCAGTGAACCTTGCTTAAATTTTTTTTTAATAGGTACTTTTTTGTCAAAATTTCCTAAAATAAAAATCCTGGTTATAATTGTTCAATTTCGTTGACTGAGCAACCCCTATCAGTTTGCGGGACGCTGTCCCTTACACCCAGTATTTAATACTCAGTTAAATCTGATACGAAAACTTGGATCAACTTGTCAAATTGAATTAGTGATCGCGGTGTAACTTGCTGCCAAGTTATAGGATCATAATTATTAATTTTGTATTACAGTTGGAACGTATAAGAGACAACTTAGTATTCGAAGGAAAATTTGTAATAAAACACCAAAATAAGCCTTATTGTGAAAAAATTATCATGCAATCATCTGCATCGATCTGCAAAGTTTTTTTGCATCCAAATTGAAGTTGCTATATTGTGAGCCGCTATATGTCGTAAAACCGATGGTCAATGAAGCAGATGAATTCTCAAACGGAAATCACATTTAGGCAAACACAGCGTGGCAAGCACTTCCGGTAAATGTAGGGATGTCCTAAGATTTGTGGCTTGCAGGAAATGATATCAGCCAAACACCGGGCTCAGAAAAACGCCTTCGAATCTTGAGGTGTTTAATGAACATCATCATCGCCCGTTTCTTATTCTCAGGTTCGGATACCTAATGTAGAGGATTCAACAAGATTCGAGAAAATACATACTTAGTTACTCCAAAATATCCAGGCTTGAAATTTATTACGCTTTGGTTTTTCAATATTTCGCATTGAATTTAATTTTCCACAAAATTTCTCCAAAAGAGAACTAATCACAAAAGGCCCCTTTATCCAAAAGACACACCCCAGATGGAATACCATTCTAACGATTGAATAGATCAATATACGGGAACGGAAAATATTATGCAAAGGAAAAACTGGGTGAAATAAAGTGAAGTAAAACCGGGGAGTGAATATTCCAGAGAATGTTCAGTTATTTTGATTTAGTCCCAGGATGCCACGGAACCAGGAAATACTAGAACGGACAAGTACCTTTTCGGGTGTACCAAAACAAATTGCACAGCACCACGACGACGTTTAAATGAGAAAATATTTGCTTTTGAACACGGCTATTTTGCTACCTACATTTATTTGAGCTGGCCACTAAGCTATTTAACGGGTTTTATCTTCCATGGTGGACTTGGAACTAGTATAATCACAATATGCACCTCTACTCAGTCGTATTTTATAAGCTGTAGAAAAAGGCCGTTTTCACCATACCTATCTGACAAATATTTAAAAGGCATTTTAGATTGTTTTTTTAGTAAATTCTAGCAATTATTCTAAAAATAAAAACCCTCAAAACTTTTTAGAACTGGCTAAATAACTTTTGCCAAAAGCTAACCTA
>JARACY010002455.1:0-42524 GCA_029255725.1 Scrobipalpa atriplicella
GTAATAGTATTCTGTTTCTCACTTTCATCACATTGACTTTCACTACCGGCACATTATTATGCTAATCCCACTACACTATCACAATAATAGACGCGAAAAACAGTGGTGCCAAGTGCGGCGACTTATCGCCATTTAGGCTATCTTGAAAGGTGCCGCGGCGACCAAAAATTGGGAATGGCGACTGGTCGCCATTTAGGCTATCTCGAAAAAATATTAGGCGACACTAGGCTACTTCAAGATTAAAAGAACTTATGACAGAAAAGTTGGAAATTTTCTTAGTGAAACGAAACGCACAACTATACCACAGATTAGATAGAGCATCAGTGCCGCTTGTTTGTTCTGAATTTTTCTATATGAAGGCGGATTTATACGGGGTCAGTACACAAGTCAGTAGCGGCGTCAGTGTCGGCGCCGACACTGACTTCATCTGTTTACATGGAGTCAGTAGTCGTGGTAAGTATTTTACGGTGAGCACACGGTTGTGAAGTCAGTAAGGATAAAAATGAATCGACAAACGGTTGTGCCTGCTATCAGTCTCTAAATAATATGTGGCCCCTATGGATTTATTCTTATTTTTAATTTCTATAGGGATGAGTCCTTCGATTTGCATTTGTTGAGCAATATTTTGCAACGCTGTTGCTCGCATTTCTTTGTTGCGGTAATTTTGGGATTTGATATCCCATAGGCACTCATTTTCCCCATACAATTGCACTAATTGCAAATTTTCGTCTTCGCTTAATTTACGCGTCGTCATTTTTGCGAGAGACAAGACGCGACGTCACCCTACAACGCAGCGCCGGTAACAGACCAAGCACTGACTTGTCCGTTTACACGGGGTTTGTACCGCTGGCGCGGGGGTGCGCGGGTAGAGGGGGGCGCCGACTGACTTCAAAATATTCGTGTGCGAATTTACAAGTCAGCGCTGACTTGTCACCGTTGTACTGACTTCAAATCAATTTACATTAGGTTTTTTTCGGGTCAGTGCTGACTTGTCTTAGTTTCGGCGCCAGTCACTGACCCCGTATAAATCCGCCTTGACACAAAGATGACAGAGACATACATATTTCGTATAACACATTTCTTTCATTGATTGTTTAAGTCGCACGAAAACTTAAGCATTTTTATTTTGTCCGAAAGTTTAGTCATAAATGTCCTTAAAAAGTATATGTACTTATAAAAACAAGCATTTATTTAAGCCATCCTGTCCTTTTCGGTTTCATGAGGCAAAAAAGTAGCCATTTAGGCTATTTTTCTAATTTTTTGGGCGATTTTAGGCTACTTCACCTTTAAAAAAAATTGGGCGATTTTAGGCTATCTAGAATTCATTTTTCTGCGACTTTACGTCGAAAAGACTTGGCAACACTGGCGAAAAACTAAATTAGATAGCCAGAAACTAAATCCTACAGCGATTCGTTACGATTCCCGCGCTAAACTCCTGCCTATCTGTTTATTTTTAAGTTTCGCGAAGCGAAGGCAAGCAAACAACTTTAGCCTATCTATACTTCTACAAAAAGAATGACGCAAGTTGAAAGCGCACGAATGTAAAATATCACGGTTTAAAAATAAAAAATCAAACAAACGAACGCCATCTTATTTTTTCATGTTGTTGTTTTCTGTCTGTTGCCTTGCGTTGTTTGTTTTGTATTTACGAAATACGTATTCACGTGCGCATTGTGCGCCCAGGTGTTAGTCTATTTTTAATATTAGATCTTACATCTATATAAAATCATGGCGGACGACGAACTTTTGGACTACGAGGACGAAGAGGCAGCAGATCAGAAAACCGCCGATGGAACCGCCGAAACGGCACCGAAGAAAGAGGTTAAAGGCTCCTACGTGTCTATTCACAGTTCCGGCTTCAGGGATTTCCTGCTGAAACCCGAAATATTGCGAGCCATCGTTGACTGCGGTTTTGAGCATCCATCGGAAGTCCAGCATGAATGTATTCCGCAAGCCGTCCTCGGTATGGATATTCTGTGCCAAGCCAAGTCAGGTATGGGTAAAACGGCTGTGTTTGTTTTGGCGACGCTGCAGCAGCTGGAGGCAACTGAAAATCATGTTTATGGTCTCGTAATGTGTCACACCAGAGAACTAGCATTTCAAATTAGCAAAGAGTATGAACGTTTCTCTAAATACATGACAGGCATCAGAGTTTCAGTATTTTTTGGTGGTATGCCAATTCAAAAGGATGAAGAGGTACTGAAGACTGCATGCCCTCACATCGTAGTCGGCACTCCTGGCAGAATTTTAGCATTGGTGAACAATAAGAAGTTGAACCTGAAACATTTGAAGCACTTCATTCTGGATGAATGTGACAAGATGTTAGAATCTCTAGATATGAGGCGTGATGTGCAAGAAATCTTTAGAAATACACCTCATGGCAAACAAGTTATGATGTTCTCGGCTACGCTGAGTAAGGAGATCCGACCAGTGTGCAAGAAGTTCATGCAAGATCCAATGGAAGTGTACGTGGATGATGAAGCTAAACTGACTCTCCATGGATTACAACAACATTATATAAAGCTGAAAGAAAATGAGAAAAACAAGAGACTGTTTGAACTCTTGGATGTGTTGGAATTTAACCAAGTTGTTATATTTGTGAAATCAGTTCAGCGCTGCATTGCATTGGCTCAGCTGTTGACTGACCAAAACTTCCCAGCTATTGGCATCCACCGTAACATGACCCAGGATGAACGCTTGTCTCGCTATCAACAGTTCAAGGACTTTCAGAAGAGAATTCTTGTTGCAACTAACTTATTTGGAAGAGGAATGGATATTGAACGAGTCAATATTGTCTTTAACTATGACATGCCCGAAGACTCTGACACCTACTTGCACAGAGTGGCTCGTGCTGGAAGATTTGGCACAAAAGGCTTGGCGATAACCATGGTGTCTGAGGAAGGTGATGCCAAGATCCTGAATGAGGTCCAAGATCGTTTTGATGTCAACATCACTGAACTCCCTGACGAGATCGAGTTGTCTACATACATTGAAAACCGATAGATTTTCAATGTATGTGATCTTCATTCCCTTTTTGTGATTATGGTTTTATACTAATAGTTTGATATTTGTCATTTTCTGAAAAATCTACTAAGGTAGAGTCTTTGTTTGTTGTGGATCAAGCTATTTTATTAAAGTAGATAACTCTAGATTTAAGATTATTAAAATTGACATCATTTGATGTGATATTGATATCTGACTAATTTTATTAAACTTACCCACCCACCTATTTCAGTTAAAAAGTATCCAGATTTTTTATTTCAAAGAAACGAAATGTAACGTTTTTAATTACTTACTATTAGAGTCATAGAGTTGCTTAAATCTTATTTTATCCTTAGCTTTTGCTTAGCATGCTAATGCAAAAGTAATGCAGGGTCATACAGTCATACACCATCAATGTCAGTCAGTATGATCAAAATAACACATTTGTATTGTAGCCGACAGATGGCGCCACGTCAAGAAACAAGTTCTGAAACGCGGTATCGAAGCTTTCTCAGCGACTGCAGTTTTTGTACAAGTTCCAAACTTGTCCGGTTGGACTTCGGTGCCCCGCCGCGCTCATAAGCTTTGGTTCCCTGGTCACAACACAACACCCGACCACCCTTTTTCCATCCATCATAACATCATCACTCGGCCAACTGGCCTTGCTCAACATAATAACTCCTCAAGTTTGGTTTGGAGTAGCACGAAATTCCATAAAGTTATACCTAGGTAGATGTCGTCTTTGCGGGGTCACACACCAACAGTATTATTATGATATTAGTATTATCAAACTACCAACTTTTATGGGAATATCACGAAATTATATACCATGTTTTATCAGTTGTCATCGAGAAAAAATTGTCTAGGAGAAACACCCATGAAAGAACCCCGGGAAAGCCATCAGCATCACTTGTCGGTTTTTGCGCGGGAATTGTAATTGTAACGTAGGTAGAATTAGATGTGCGTCTACCCGGGTAAATACCCAATTTTGGGTATACATCTATATCGCGGTTCATCGAGGATTGGAATGTGGGCTCCACACTCGCATTCCAATGAGTTCTAGGTTAGGTTAGGTTGGGGTTTTGCACGGGAAACATGAAAAATAAGCTCCTCTAAAATAGTTCCTTGCAGTGTTTATTGTATGTGGTGGATTTAACACAATAAGCTGCTGGCAAGGAATAGTAGGAGTAAGAAACAAAGGAAGGCACTACAGTTTGATTCGGATTGATATCCCCGCCCAAAAATCTGTTGGGCATTGGAATGTGAATCACAGGCGGATTCCAATGACTTTTAGGGTTAGCGTCATGTTTTAGAGTAGGTTTAAGGCAGTTACAGACGTGGCTATAATATATATTCATAAAAAAGGGGGCCAGCATAATCATTTATATTAATGTATATTATAGCCACGTCTGTGACGGCCCTACCTAGGCTGCATGAGCTTAAGCTCTTTGCCTTCCCACATAATGGGAGAACTTAAAAAAAAAACTACACTTGTCACAATAATTATTGCCATATGAAAAAAATATTTAGTAGTATGATCTTTTGGTAGAATCTGGCACCATACCAACAACTTCATGGGGTTTGTTACCGGTTATTTTTTTAACGGTGCGGTTTAAAGGGACGCGATATATCATCATCTTCCTAGCCTTTTTCCCGTATCTCACGGGGTCGGCTACCTAATCTAGGGGATTGAACGAGGGTACTGGTTTTTACACAGAGCGACTGCCATCTGACCTCCGCAACCCAGAGGGAAACCAGACCCAATCCTAGATTAGGTTACACACAACCTTTGAATTTCTTCGTAGGTGTGTGCAGGTTTCCTCACGATGTTTTCCTTCACCGTAAAAGCGCCGAATAAACGTACATATGAAATTTGAAAGCAGAAAAACACATTGGTACGTGGTGGGATTCGAACCACGACCGCCTGCACAGAAGGCCGCGGCCTTATCCACTACACCATTCGGGCTGTCTATATCACGATCAAAAAATACTGATGAAATACTGACGGAATTTCGTGATGCTCCATCCAAAGGTAATTTGATAATAGTGACAACACTCGTAATTCAGAGTAAAGAAAGATAATTTGAAATGAAGAAAAGAAGGAAGAAGATTTTTATATAAAGCCTAGCTCAAAAGGACTCAGTTTCCAGAGCCGTACAACACTATACAGAAATACAGTCGTACAAGGATCTTTTGGCGCGTGACAATGACAGCACAGATTACCTAGTATACATGTCCGTTCGGTTATGTATACTAGGTAATCTGTGCTGTCAATTTCACCCACGCGCCAGAAGATCCTTGTACGACTGTATAATACCTACTGATGGTGTGTGACCTTTTTTTTTTTATAAATTGGCATGACGCTGTTTGTGGCCCTGCAAAAACAACATCTATGAAAATCGCGGTGTTCACATTGGGCTCCTATGTCTATGGTTCCATTGATTGTCTATGGTGATTGTCTATGGTTCCATTGTTTTCACTCCACGCGTAGGCGATGTACTTACAAAGAATGATACGGCTCCGTCGTTCCGCGCTACGCCGCGTTGCGTGTACCCACACAGCCAATAAGTACAACCTTGCTGGAGAGTTTTGATGTTCGAAATTTAAAAAAAACGACATCTAAAGGGTGTCCAACGGATTATTTTCAAGTTTAATATTAATGAAATAAATTGTAGCTTATATTTTATTTTGCCAAATTGAGGAGTCATGTAGCGGTTTTTTTAAACAATAACGTCCAAATGACTTTCGATATTTTTAGGCTCTCTAGACCCACATCACTCAATGGCACATCAAATTGTCGTTTTGGAACAATGTAAACGTTTCTCATGACGTTCTCTATGGTTTTTTTTGGCACCAATACCTAACAATCCTTGTATCCCAATCCAATCCTTGTACGCCTGTACGCAAAATACGAACCCGAAAACATCAAAAAGTGGTAGCTTTTTATTTTTTTATTGACAACTCTGACTATGTACTTAGCTAATATGGCGTAGGATCTCCAAAATGCAGTGGGAGATAATTTGATATACTTGTCAATTCTGATTTTTTGAAAGATAATATGTATTTAGATTAGGGCTTTACAATAATACAAGTGATAAAAGAAAGTTTAAAGTGAAATGTGAATTTTACGCAATGTAGGTATTAACCATTTGATAAACAATTTGAATTAAAAATGAACAATTTCTTGTTCGTTACATACTAAACTTCGCTAGTATTTTTATTGTTTTAGTTACATAGGGTGCTGTGTTTTGTTTGTATTTAATTGTATGTCATTTGATTCTTTATTTAAATTGTTTTTGTTTACTTTTTAAGATTAATTTTCTTCAGTTTTGTCAAGACAGATTTTGCGAAAAGTAAGAGATATTTCTATGGTGTAATATTTTATTTTAATATCAGAGAGTTGATACGAACATTAAATGTTTAAAGTATTGTTTAATTTTTAGGTGATATGGACTGTAAAAATAAAATTTTAGGGATAGGTTTCGGGACTGATAAGTTACTTTTTAAGGTTGTGTAAATTATGTTTATAATTTTGGTGTTTATGGACTCATAATTTTCAACAAACTGAAGAAATGTTTCCCGTGAACAGCCAATTGGTGAGTACTTATAATTAATGCATGTGTTGTGTTGTGTACCATATTCCTAAATGTACGTTTTTTCTAGGGACTGATAACCTTGTTTAAAAACATCTAATAAGATTTTGTTAGAGTTTCTCACTTAAATCTTAATTATTATTATTAATTAATTATCTCTTCATCATTCTGACTTTTCACTTTCCTCACTCTTCACTTTCCTCACTGGCTTGCTGCAACCACGTTGCACATGTTCATTCCATAGCTAGATTAACTATTTATTAGTTAATTCTTTAAACTTTTTCTATTTTAAATTAAACCTATTAGCAATACTAATAGGGTTTATCGGGTCGTTGTTCGACTCGAAAATCCACTCGCTAAGAAGAAGAAGAATATGGATAGGGCCACTGCCTCCTGTGCAGGGGGCCGTGGTTCGAAATCCACCACATTACCAAATGTGTTTATTGATATTTGAATTTCATTACATGACTGTATGTTTATTCGGTTCTTTTATGGTAGAGGAAAACATCATGAGGAAACCTGCACATGCCTTTGAAGAAATTCAAAGGTTGTGTGTGAAGTCAACCCATCCATACTGGGCCCACGTTCACGATTAAGGCCCAATCACCCTATTCAGGGTAGGCTCGTGCATATAGAGATACTTACTTATTTACTTACTCTGCTGGCTCAGCGACACATAGTGCACTAGTGCATGTGGTTTTAAGGAACGCAGTAATTTTTTTTTTAACCCATGACCATCATAGATAGTCAATTAAAGTTTCATCAAGTACTTTAGACAAAAAATGCTACTGACTCGTATATTCATCCGACAAGAAAATAATGTGATGTGAGATGTGATCCTTCCAGCCGATTTGGGCTATGGTTGCCACTTCAACTTCTTATCCCTATTGGGGTAGGCACTAGGCAGAGCATAAACGACCTGAATAAAGGTAATTCCACCACGTCTGATAAGGTTTGAGGGTTATTATACAGGTGATTATGTATATTGCTATAGTGACAGGTTGTCAGCACATCGTCTAAATTGGAATACACTGAAACCCTTGATTCCCTTAGCTGATTTTTCAGCATGCAAGATGGAGATGCATAATACTCTCAAAATATTTATTCCTAATCTCTATCTGCAGCCAGAATCCGCAGTTTGTTTCATTTATTTGAAAACGTAGCGTAGGTAGTCTTGTTTCAATCGCAATAGTGCAGCAGCCGCCGGCGAGTATTCTCTGAGTGGACAAAGAACCGGCACTTGTATTTCACGGCGCATTTTAGTAAGGCAGAGCTTCAATAATAACACGTTTTCGCCACGTCTGTTAAGTTTAAGGATCATTTTAGAGAGAACGAACTGTTTATACATACATATTTGCTATAGCGGTAAGTCACCTTCTACTGATTTTCCAATATGCCCGGGAAGGGAAGTAACTGGAACATTCTAAGTTTCTTATCGCTCCCGCAGTCAAAAATTTTGGAACTAATAATTTAGAATAGCCGTAGCAACGTAATCGGTTCATGTTTTCACGTTTTTTAAAAGCTTCTCGGTAAGCGAACCAGTATCATAATAAAATTTTATAAAATCCATGTTCGAAGTATTCCTACCGCTCTTGCCCTACTTTACTATACTTGGATAAAAACTCCATTTTTCTTTACCAGTAGGAATAGATTTCCAAATATCCCAACGGATCTGAGACTTGTATGCATAGCCACATGGAAAACTTATCTAGTTTTTCATTTGAATATCATATTAGATCTAACATTTCTTGTGATTTCTACTCTACCTACGCATACTATGCGTTTAAAAAAAGTTGTGTGAATGAATTCTAATTACGTAAATAAAGCTTGGACATGAAACAATAGCCCAATACCAATTATCTCTTATTAAGGTGTAATCTACGATTACTAATCATTATTCCTACAAGGAAAAATTCTGCTTTACTTCATTTATTATTATTATTATATCAGCCTAAACTGTCCCACTGCTGGGCAAAGGCCTCCCCTCTCTCCTTCCAGAGTACACGGTCAATGGCTGTTACCGACCAGTTCGGGTCGTAGTCGACCAGGTCATCCCGCCATCGCTTTCTCGGTCTCCCTCTGCGCCGACGTTCATGTGGGACAAATTCGGTTGTGAGTTTGGCCCACCTCTCCGGGTGCATTCGGCATACATGGCCAGCCCAGTCCCATTTGAGCCTTGCTGCTTTTTTGCCCACGTCAATGATCTGAGTTTTGGAGCGGAGGGTCGTGTTTCTGACGCGATCTATCCTTCTTACACCAAGTATACTCCGCTCCATTGCTCTTTGACATGCCCCGAGTTTGAACTTCTGCAAACCGGTCAGGGACCACGTCTGTGCGCCGTAAGTTAGAATGGGCAGGATGCACATGTCGAAGAGTTGTCGTTTTAAGCAAAGAGGAAGGTCTCCCTTCATTAGATCCTTCATGGACCAGTAGCTCCTCCAGGAATTTTCTATTCGGCGATCGATTTCCTTGTCTTGCCGGTTCTGGAAGGAGACTATCTGGCCCAGGTAGAGGTACTCGTCGACGTATTGTATTTCCTGCCCTTCAACTTCTATTCTGCGCTTAGAACTATTGGTCATGACTTTTGTTTTGGACCGGTTCATATGAAGTCCAACTTCGAGGCTGGCTGTGTTGAGGCTTTCTAATAGATGGGCTAGGCTTTCTGCTGTGGGAGCGAAAAGGACAATGTCGTCCGCAAACCGAAGATTAGTTAATTTTCGGTCGCCCACGTCAATGCCCTCCTGCTCCCATACCGCTGCCAGTTTCCTGAAAACCTCTTCGAGTGTGCTTGTGAAGAGCCTTGGTGACAGGGGGTCACCTTGCTTAACACCTCGTTCGATGTGGAAAGTTGGGCCTGATGATTGTAGTTTTATTGAACTTGTACTGCTATTGTATATTATCTCTAAGATTTTAATGTAGGTTTCGTCTATGTCTTGTTGACGCAATGCGGTAAAGATGGAATGATGGTAAATACTGTCAAATGCTTTGGTGTAATCAACAAAGGCTACGTATAACGGTTTATGGTATTCTGTGAATTTTTCTATTATCTGATTGAAAGCTTGTAAGTGATCTGTTTTATGTAGGTACTTGACTTAAATTGTGTAAATGTGTATGTCTTTCGATTTTCATCTACCTAACCAGATATTGATAGGTAATGGGTTTTCTCTTGACTCTAGTCTAGGCAAAGGAAGACAGAGACAGAGACGACGATGGAGCCAGTTCACCCAAAAAACGCCTGTTCATTGAAGAGTTGAGGGAGATGTCTGCATTTTAAAACACAAGTGGCCAGTGAGTTACATTCTTTAGCTGAGCGCTGTGAAATAGGATATTGATTGGGGCATAGGTAGGTAGGTATTTTGCGAAGCTCAATATCACAAAAAAGGTAAAAACGCTTGTATATAGAGTCAAAGTCGGTATTTTGTTCGTGTAAGAAATAATTCCTTATTTGAACGTTAAGAGCTTGTGGAGCCAAGAAAACCGTCTCTACATACACGACGTGACGTGTGTTTTACACGTATAAATATATAAATTACCTTTTCTACCGTTCTATCTAATTTTGTTTTAAATTGTAAAAAAAGAATATATAATGCGAACTGATAAGATAAGAAAATAAGGTTAACTATACGATTTTCCTTCATATCAACAGTAACATGCTGACTTTGTTATTTTTCTTGCTATCCATAACATTTTCTCTAACATATTAGCACAAATCAACTGCAGGTACCTCTATAGTTTAATTATTTTTACTTATCATGCTCGTAAAATTACTACTTTGTGCAGTATGTAGGCTGCACAAAGTTAAACTTTATGCACAAGGGCAAAAAAGTAGCTTTTTAAATGTGACAGAGACCATTAAGCCATACAGCCAAACATAATAAAATGTTCATGCATATAGGCTCCTACACACTATAACGCCGGCGTGCCGCGCGCCTTACATTTATGTGACATCATCATCATCATCAGCCACAAAAGTCCACTGCTGGACATGGGCCTCCCCAAAAGGGGGGGTAATGCCATACTCACCACGCTTGGCAGGCGGGTTGGTGAGCGCAGTAGAAATATTCCCTTCACAGGGAAAGCTGCTGCCCATTCCCTGGATTTATCCCTTAGTCGCCTTTTACGACACCTACGGGAAGTTATGGGGTGACGCTATTCTAACCCGGCACCATATTTCCTTAAATTTATTTGCATTCTGTATTCTCTAAAAATCAAATAATAATATACGGTTTCGAGCTCAAGCTAATTTCACGTGGAAAAAAATAAAAGTTAAGTGACAGGCAAGCGGGAAGCTCTTGTTTTTTATGCGTATTTTAATTGTCGACTGGAAAAAAATGCTTATTGTTCTAAAAGACGCAGGGCTAGACTATAGGGACCGAAGAATAATAAACGAACTCTACAAAAACCAAGAAACGCTTATAGGAATTGGAGAGGAACAAGGAAGAGCTAAAATTAGATAAGGAGTGCAAAAAGGTTGCCCATTATCGCCAGTTATCTTCAATATCTTTATAGAGTGCGCCATAAGGAAAATGCTAGAGTCTGATTGCGGAGGTGATAACATAAATGAAGAAAAGATCAAATTCATTCGATTCGCAGACGACATTGCAGCGTTAGCTGAAAGCACGCATGAATTGCAAAGATTATACAAAACATGGACACCACTTTTCAGGAATTTGGCCTCAAAATTGATGCAGGAAAAACTAAAACCCTAATAACATCAAAAGCGACACCATTACAAAGGATTATCAAACTAAACAACACCCCTTTAGAACAAGTTACATCTTTCAAATACTTAGGCAGTTTGATAACTAGCGACTCCAGATGTACTCTTGATATAAAAACCAGAACAGCTATGGCTAAAACAGATTTCAACAACAAAAAACATCTATTTAAAAGTACCATCAAGAGGAAAATATGTAAACGTCTCATTAAAACGTACATCTGGAGCATTGCATTGTATGGTAGTGAAACTTGGACTATGACTCAGAGGGATAGGGAAAGGTTAGAAGTATTTGAAATGTGGTGTTGGAGGCGGATGGTAAGAATTAGTTGGATGGAAAGGATAACAACTAATGAAGAGGTATTGAGAATGGTAAAGGAGAAGAAAAGTATACTGACGATAATAGAGAACCGAAGAGGAAGGATGATAGGCCACGTGATACAACATGACGAATTCTTGAAAAACATCATAGAAGGGAAATAAGAAGGAAAAAGAGGAAGAGGAAGACCGAAACGCAGTTACTTAGACCAAATTAAAGAGAAGGTGAATGTCAAGTCGTATCAGGAAGTAAAATCGTTGGCAGAGGAGAGAGAGAGAGTTGGCGATTACTCCACCGACAAGTGCCCAGCCAGCACTTAAATCTGAGAACAGAAGAATTGTTTACTTACAATTATATTTGATGTGCTTCCTCGCAATCGAAGTGAAAAGCAGAAATTACAACTCGTGCACAAATCTTTTTTAAACTCGAGATCAGCATTTGCCCTTGCCCTGCGGGCTCGGGCAGATAAAAATCTCGTATAAAAATGACTTGGTTCGTGCACGTGTTGTCATATATACTATCTACTATTACCTGTAGTATTAAGTTTAGAGACTTCATGACTAAGTGTGGCAATTCACTGCTGTTCAAATGATTAAATAACACATTACGTTGTTCATTAATGAATAATGACGTTTCGAGACGGAAATAGGCATGTAAATGGGTTATTTTCTTGCAATTTTCCTGTGCTATTTTCATAAAACTCTTTCAGCTGATTTAAATTCCTTTTTTTATTTAATTTTGAACACACTTTAGTCCGTTGAAAAGGTTTTCTTAAAATGAACAACAGATTTGCAATTAACAGAGAACGTTTTAATATTCTTAGTATTTTTACATTTTAGGGTTCCGTAGTCAACTAGGAACCCTTATAGTTTCGCCATGTCTGTCCGTCTGTATGCCGTGCCCCCGTGAAAACGTCAGTTTTTCACCTAGCATGAAATTTGGTATGAAGATAAATTATAATGACGCAAATCTAGAAATGTAAAAATGCAATTCAAAAATATTATTTTGATTATTTTGACAAGTGAAAGGGGGGCAAAAGTTTTTTTTGTGGTATATTGAATGGGGTATCGTTAGACAGGTCTTTTAAAATAAAATGGAGGTTTATTTGAAAAAAGTCTGTAAATAATTTCTGTCTCGAGATATTTGCATTCAAAGTTGCAGTATTTGTCACAAATTTGTTCCAGTCATATCTTCGAAACTATAAATGCAAAAATATGAAAAAAGTATAGAATATAGCTCTTTAGTTGTAGTAATTTTGAAAACTATAACGAGAAGAGAATAGTTAGCGAAATATTTAGGAAAAACTGTTTCAACAAAAGCTACTTAATCTGTAAAGTAAAGGTGAAATGATCCTTATATAGTTTTTGTATGAGCTTGAAATCAAATTTTGAAGATAATTATTTTGTTATAAGTAAACATATAAGGCTACGGAACCCTATATATGTGCGTGTCCGACACGCACTTGGCCATTTTTTTTTCTTAAATAAAATATTCTTCAGCAAATGAAAGAGTAGTTGTCGTCGTCGTCGCTTTATTTTTCGTTCTATCTCTTCATTTTCCTCTTAAGCTCGCCTTTATAAATGTTTCCTCATTAGTTATTTGCACCTTTATGCTTTAACAATAGTATCTAGTTTCCAATAATGTATATAATCCAGTCATTTACGGACAAAACACGACCATTACACGTACAATGCAGTATGCTTCAGGATATTTTCATTTGTTCGTGATCATATGAACAGAACAAAGGCGAATAAACTAGAAAACAAACATTTTTCAGATTCAGCACACAGAGTTTTAAATTCATCGTTCAAATCTGCTTGGCTGGAACTCGAATCTCTTTGACCAACTGTTCTTTGAATATAACATTATAAATATACCTAATTATGGGCTATGGGTATTTTCCGTTTTTATATTTTGTCGTTAGGTACTGAAATCGTTTCTAGAAAAATAGTTAGGTAATCGCTTCTTTTCAACCTACCCAATAAAATAATATTAAGTGACCCCTGACCTCGTTTGATAAGTTTCTGTCGGCATTTTGGAAAAAAAAAATCATCCTTGCTTTCTTCTTAAATTGTGAATGTTTTTAAGTCTTCGTTTACCTTTTACTTTGGATTTAGGATTGTGTAGGTAGGTACCAACTATGTACAACAAGAAAAAAAAGCTACGCAATATTGTAAAGAAACGCCGCCTTGTTAGGTACAAGAGCTTTTCAAAAGCTTGTTTGTGATATCTTAAGTATGAAAGTGTAAAAGGAAACCCACTTCGACAGTGATATGATATTTAATGTTGCTGTTTATTTAGATTCTAAAACTTTTATAAATATAGGTATAAGGTTATTTTTACAAAATAAGTGAACAATAACAAAACTTTACAGCTTTTTTAATAGTTTGGGGATGTCCTAAAACCAGGTGTGCCATGGGAGAGGCCTATGTCCAGCAGTGGACTTCTTCTTCTTCTTCGTATCAATAATCCAAATATATAAAATTGTTAAAAATATTCAAATCGTCTTTTGCCAATATTTAGCGACGGCTATTGCATTGTCAGTCGCCAGGTTAAGTTCCTCCCTACTGCATGTGATGGGCAAATGGACTGATACAGTCTGATGACGATGAATAGCTTTTCATAAAAATAATTAACAAAAATATTATGTTATGTAAACATACAAGTGAAAATTGAAATAGTTATTTCCGTAGTCAAGTATCATACATTCGAAAAAATAATAGGGGTGTAAAAATACACCGATAAGGATCTTCTCGGCCCCCAGATTTTAGTATGGAAATTGACCAGTTTCATGGTCTTAGGCTTTGTGTCAGGTGTCAATTGTTGAGTTTCAATTAAAAATACAGACCAGTGCCGTTCTCATGAGCACTGCCATGACCTGAACGACGACGTACAGTTAAATGACACATCGTATCGTACGGTTTGCATTATACAATTTAAAGTCCTTACCTCATAACTCATAACAAAAACGATCGCTATAAAGACGAGTTCAGTGGCGATATAAAATTACCAAACTTTTTCTCCTGTCGTGCGGGTTTCGAGTCGATCGACCCGATGAACCCTCTTGTCAGAGACATGCCCTCCTTAGCACGGAATGCTTTTTCTTTTCGAAAAATCAGATGAATCAGCCTGTAATGTCCTAACCAAACTGGGAAAAATCTCACAAAGTGATAAATTAACAAATATATCAACTTTGTTTGTGTTAATCGAACCCAGGACCTCCTGATCGAGAGCCCATGGCTCAGACCACTAGACCACGGAGGCAGTTAACTCCCAAACTGATATCGGGTTGTTCGTCCCGACAACTCCTCAGGACACGACTGAAGAAGTACTAACACCGTATTGCAAAATCCAATCACATACCGGGAAAACCCAGCAATGTGACAATAATATATGGGAAGCCTTTAGGACCATTTTGTCCAATTCCTAAAATGTCGACTCCCCATTCCCAAAAAGTTGAGTTTCCTAAAATGTTGACTTCGCAAAAAGTTGATTATCCATTTCCCAAAAAGTTGACTTCCCAAAATGTTGACTTTTTTTTCCTTCGCCAAAGAAGGGGTCCGGAACTTAGAAAAGTTTTGATTGATTTTGTATGGACCATCGACTTAGCCAAATTTTCGAGTGCAATTAGTATGGCAGCTGGACTTGTAAAATTTTCAAGAAAAATCAATCGGGGGGGCCCAGCCCCCCGCAATAAAAAAAAAACACTACAACTGTCAAACTTAAAACGGCGGCCATATCTCGGAAACTATCGATCCTAAGGTACTGGTGTGTAGGGACAAATAATAGGTCTTGACGAGATCTACATTTTGAATGACAGCTGTCAAACTTAAAACGGCCATATCTCGGAAACTATCGATCCTAGAGTACTGGTGTGTAGGGACAAATGATTGGTCTTGAGGAGATCTACATGACAGATGACAGCTGTCAAACTTAAAACGGCCATATCTCGGAAACTATCGATCCTAGAGTAATGGTGTGTAGGGACAAATTATAGGTCTTGAGGAGATCTACATGACAGATGACAGCTGTCAAACTTAAAACGGCCATATCTCGGAAACTATCGATCCTAGAGTAATGGTGTGTAGGGACAAATGATAGGTCTTGAGGAGATCTACATGACAGATGACAGCTGTCAAACTTAAAACGGCCATATCTCGGAAACTATCGATACTCTAGGATCCCTTATTTCTCCCTATTTATCCCTTATTTGTCTCTACACACCAGTACTCTTGGATCGATGGTTTCCGAGATATGGCCGTTTTAAGTTTGACAGCTGTCATTCGAAATGTAGATCTCGTCAAGACCTATCATTTGTCCCTACACACCATTACTCTAGGATCGATAGTTTCCGAGATATGGCCGTTTTAAGTTTGACAGCTGTCATTCGAAATGTAGATCTCGACAAGACCTATCATTTGTCCCTACAGACCAGTACTCTAGAATCGATAGTTTCCGAGATACGGCCGTTTTCAGTATGACAGCTGTAGGATATAGTTTTTTTTTTTATTGCAGGGGGCTGTGCCCCCCGAGCCCCCGCTTTTCGGGGGGGGCGCATTGATTTTTCGCCAGAGTCCCTTTAAACTTATCCATCTCTCGAAATTTGTAAAATTTTACAAGTCCAGCTGCCATACTAATTGCACTCGAAAATTCGGCTAAGTCGATGGTCCTTACAAAATCAATCAAAACTTTTCTAAGTTCCGGACCCCTTTGGCGAAGGAAAAAAAAGTCAACATTTTGGGAAGTCAACATTTTGCGAAACTATGAAAAGTCAACATTTTAGGAAACTCAACTTTTTGGGAAGTCGACATTTTAGGAAGTGGACAAAATGGTCCTAAAGGATGGGAAGATACAAATTAATTTAAAAAATCGGCCAAGAGCGCGTCGGACACGCCCATATGTAGGGTTCCGTAGTTATATATTTACTTGAAACAACTTTATTTCCTTTTAAAATTCGATTTGAATCTTATATAAAAGCTATAAGGATCATTTCACCTTAACAGATATATACAACACAGGTTACTTATAGGCGCTGTGGTTATATTTCAGTTTGTTAAATCGGTATTTCCTAAATATTTCGCAAACTATAAATGATACACTTACCGTTATAGTTTTCATTGCAACTATGTATAAAGAGGTATTTTCCATATTTATTTCAGTTTTTTAAAATGTATAGTTTAGAAAACAGCAACTTTAAATGCAAATATATCGAGACAGAAACATTTTACATACAGACTTTCTTTCAAAGGAACCTCTATTTCGTTTTAAAAGAAGATTTTTTGATTATATTATGGGTTAATGTATATTACCTAACTATTTAATATTTTTAAACCTACCAAAATTAGAGTTATTTGGTGTAAGTGCTAGATAATACGCAGATCTGTCTGCATGTAATCAAACTATCCTATTTAAATTATTTTAGGAGGATATTTTAACAAATTTAGTATTTGCTTAGGTACTTATTTAATCACAAAGTGCTTTTACATTTTATTCAGCTCCACCTAATAATGAAAATATTTCGTGGTGAAGCAATGTATATAGACACGCAAGTCTACTAGGGTTCCGTACCCAAAGGGTATAAACGGGACCCTATTACTGAGACTCCGCTGTCCGTCCGTCACCAGGCTGTATCTCATGAACCGTGATAGCAATACAGTTGAAATTTTCGCAGATAATGTATTTCTGTTGCCGCTATAACAACAAATACTAAAAACGGTATAAAATAAATATTTAAGGGGGACTCCCGTACAACAAACGTGATTTTTTTGCCTTTGTTGTATAATGGTACGGAACACTTCATGCACGAGTCCGACTCGCACTTGGCTGATTTTCGACATACAACAATCCTATTCACCTATACCTACACATTTAGTAAAACTTGCAGTGTTTTAAAAATAAAGTAATCTTATAGCGGGTGTAAGTGACAGCTTCCCGCAAACTGATACGGGAAGCTCAGAAAACGAAACTGAACAACTTTCAGCAGGATATTCTTTCAGGCAATAATTCTTTTTTAATTTCCAATACAAAGTGACCACCTGTATCAGACAATTTGTATGGAGAAGGATATTTTTTTTTTGCCTGAATGAATTTCTTTCTTACGCCCGTATTAATTAATACCGTAAACGAAATCTCTCAGAAATGCATTACTGGATTGTCTTCCTCTACTTATTTAAATTTTGATTAATTAATGTCTTTTTCTCAAACATGCATGAAAATAGTCTTATTCCTTATGCAAAATCAATACGCAAACTTTGACATTTACGGTTTTTCAAATAAAAGTTTTCATAGAACTCGTCTTTTTCAAATTTCGAACAACAAAGCGCTCCGTCAAAGTACAAAACGCCATTCCTCCATGCCAAAACTCTCCAGCAAAGTACAAAACGCCATTCCTCCATGCCAAAACTCTCCAGCAAAGTCCAAAACGCCATGACTTCATGCCAAAACTTTTTTTTTCTAAGTACACTTGCGTTTAGTTTCAACCATTTGCATTTGTGTTGACCTAGCACTGAGGCTGTACGCCATAGATTTTTTATTTATGTATTTCCCTGCATTAATTTGAGAAAAGCACTATGTAAGCCTCGGCGGAAATAGCAATCGCCTGACTGGTATTATTGAAGTCCTCGCCTGCGGCTCGGACTTCAATCCCTACTCGTCCGTCAATTGCTGGTTTTCCATGCCTCAACAACAATGTACTATTATTCTACTTTATAAGTAGTTCAGGTTTGAGAAAATTGGTATGGTAATAAGTTTTCTTTTCTTATTCTTCTTTTTCTGTCGTGTGCAACGGGAGCAACCCAATGAACTCTGCCTGACTCCATGGGTTCACTGGGTCCATTTTCAAACCATCTAAATCAACCAATCTTTGCATGGTTCATGCAATAACCACTACTACTTAATTTTTCATTTTTGTTAAAGTTTACTAATACTGCTAATATCGATTTGCTCGATTTGAAGTTTCTGTTTTGATTCAATATTATAATAAAGTTAGTATGTACTGGCTTAGAACAAAAATAAAACTATTATTACCTAACAGAGTATTGGTATTGTAGAAATTGATGTTTTCTTTTTTTCAAATAGTCGTTATCGTGTTTAGTGGCATGAAAGTGTCTGTGGGCTGTAAAATGTTTAATGCCGTTGTTAATATTCTGTTTATTTTATGGCCACATGGTAAACGCCCCGACAGAATCACAACATGACGTATCTTTGAACCTTCTAATTTTAGGTACGTATTCTTCAAGTAGTGTACTTACTTCTTTCCTCAACATTTAAAGTTAACTTCTTCGAGGTCTTTTTAAAATAAGATTAACTTCTTTTCCAATTTCTTCGGAAAGCCAATACCAAACATTTTGTTTATCTCATAAACTGTATTTTATTTCCAAGCCCTTCTATAACGACACAGTCCATCATAGCGGGCACTAAATGTGATCGGATTTTTAAGACCAAATTTGGGTTTGCGAGTCACATTCACGCTCACGAACGAAATAATAATAGGCTTGTTGACTGGGAGGCTACAAAAATTCAAAACGTTTATACCTACTTAAAACTGATGGCTAAAATATTGTGGATCTCATTCATCATTTAAAAAAAAAATGCACATTTAGATTTAATAATCGAGTTAAAAATATAGAAGTTATTGATTTGAGTAGTCAATATTTACCAAGGAGTGACGTCATAACTCGTTATTTTCATACAAAAAAGCGTTTTTGACATTTTATAAAAAGTTGCTGATTTGACTAGTAGGAAACTAGCGTTAGCGTATTGACACGGTATCGCCGTGGTCGGGTACTAATCATCATAATTTTATTGTGATTAAAATTCCACTCATTCACGCGCAGTTTTAGTTGGGCGAATTCCGTTATGCAGTGTGAAATGCATTTTACAAATTGGAACATCTATGTAAAAACAAAAACATCTATGTAAAGTTTCTGCCAAGGGTCGCTGTCTTTAGGCTGTAAAAAGTAGTAAGATTAAAATGGTGGGCCAAGTTATTCACTGTTTTTTGTCTTAGTTAAACCAGATTGGTGATTTGGCAGCGTGCTCTATTGGTATTAAATTTAAATTACATTCATAGAATAAAGAAAAAAAAGGATAGCAGATAGGATAACTTGTAGTAAGTACCTAATTGAAAGTTTCAGTGTAATTAAAATAGCTGGAGCTGCCAGAACATTTTGACAAATGTGTGATGACTGATGAGTGAGTGAGTCAGTTTGAAAATGATCTAAAATCGGGAAATAAGTTCTGAAGTATAAGTATTTCTATTTAAATTTCATTAGGCTTTAAGCTGACTGCATGTTTATTAATTGCGAGCTTCTGTATCTTATGACTTCTTAAATATGAAGGACCCAAAATTTCTCTGAAGTGGGACATGAAAAGGTTCGTGCCAGTTTGCTCGACTTGGCAGAGACACTGGCCGTGCCTCCTCCTGATTCAGCGTTACTATTTTCCAAACACTAACATCACAAATGAACAGAACAGACTATTTTCGCATTAATAAATAATCATGTTCGGCAACAAGACTAATTGAATTCCAGGAAGACCGATACACACATTTAATTATGGCCCTCATTACAGTCAGAAATTATACTGCATGATATTGCCGTAATATTAAATTACATTCTAAGTGATAATATAAATTTTAATGAAGCATTTCTTTCATTATGCATTTTGGTGTACTTTCTGTGAATTTAATTTTACGTTAATAAAAGTTCGTTCATCATTTGAAACAACAGTGTTTTAATTTAACGTATTTAAATTATAAAATAACGATTATTTCATAATCTTAAAAAAAATATGTTGGTAGAAACTGCAGCAGATGTTCAGGAAGTCAAATGAGGAATAACGACGAAACATTTGGCTGCCCCACCCACTGATTAAAGAAAAAGACGTGCACCTATCTAAAGCTTTTTGTTCATACAGTTTTTCCGCAAAATTTCCTATATTTTTATGAGTATTCTGTGTTGGGATGAGTATCTTTTACCGTGGTAAAAATAAACTCTATAAATAACTCTATATTGGTTTTTTTTTGTTTCCTGAATGCTCTGAATGTGTGACGCTTAACTTATAGGCGTAGGTTCGTAAGCGATGTGGGTTACTTTATTCGGTACTGAATGTATACCTGCTCTAATTATTTCTCTCTGTGAGGCAAGGGTTGCGTGCTAGGGGCGCATTTAACGTTTGTTGTAATTTCCGCGATAAAGGTAGGTATGTATATGTTCGGTTCGGATCGAGCCGTAGGGCGCGGGCGTAAGCAAGCACTTACAAATGAGAGGTTATGTAAAAGACTATGTTGCTCACTATATATAATGAATATTACACAAATCAGTCAACTGATCCGCGGATTATGCAGAGTTAAATTTCTCGTGGGAATATACTGTTCTCCAGTCATAAAGCTCGGATTTAGTGTACAAACTATCACACACACTATATTATTTGGATAGAGTCTGCTGTCATGTACTTTGTCAAATAATTTTTTGATACCTACTGGAATTTCAAATTTATACGTTTGATACAAAATATGTTTGATAGAATATGTTTTTTTATATATTTTTTTTCTAGAAACAATTTGTGTCTTGTATTGTATTTCTAATGATTCCTTGTACACCGACATAGGTCGGTGTGTAACACACTTCTGGCCTACGTACGCCGGATCATAAATATAATTGGATCTACGGGACTATTTAAGAATCTCGATCTAGATTTAGCGTGGCGAAATGTCGCCTGGACACAGTTGTTCGTACGTACGTACAATACAAACGCTGCAGTGAGCGGTGTCCGATGTGATGAGCCGGTAAATTATTTTAAGGCTCGAGCGATCCCTAAATATAATCGGCAGTGTGATGTCATCAAGTAAATGTTACGTACGTGTCCGCACGCGCCGGTCTATGACATCAGTTCGGCTGTTCGCCACTGTCATCTGTTACCCACTTAAATTTATTACATTATTTTTTTTCGTTCAACTCCACATGTTGTGAATCAGAGCTATTTTCTAAAGCTACAATAATGTTTAATGAATACCTATTGTTAAAAAATATTTCTAAATTTTGACTGTAATATGAATTTAATAGGTGTTTCAGTATTAATCTAAAGTCTACTGTCCTATTTATTTGATAAGCTTATGTTATTATTATTATTTATGGGAAATCGTTGCAGCAGTCTCAAAAACAAGAGCTCGCTAATGTGGGTGTGGATTGAATAAATTTATTCAAATTAGTCCAACTAAATCGCTTTGTACCATCAGCACGTACATGCGGCCGCCTTGTTTGTACCATCAGCGAAGTTTTAATTCTGTTTTTGCGTCGCACATCGCGTCACTAGATACAAGTGCGGCCACTTGATACAAGTGCGATTGATTTTGCGACAAGAGCGCGCTGCAATCCAGCTGGACGATTGACGTGTGAAGGTCGGCCTCGCGGAGCCGCGGGGAACAATCAGGTATCGCTGGAGCTGTTTCGATCGGCGATAATCACGGTGGATAGATGTTGCGTGTGTACCCTGGACGTGGGCCAGCCCACTCAGACGCTAGGCGGCTGTGACTCGCTCATGACGCCGCATATTTTTAACGTAACAAACAGCGCAGACACCCTTCCGAGTGCCAAATGTAAAGTTCACTAACATAAATTTGGCAAGAGTTCGCTATTTACGCAAAGTGTCTACGATTCTACCAAATTATCGCCTTACACGTATTCGCTCGTGTTGCGATAGTTTCTTACCCGGGGATAGGACAGCGAACATGATTACATCCGAGTCCGACGCGGCGATGATAATTTCGGAGGGCTCTTGTAATTAAGACAAGAGGAAAGACAAGAGGAAAGATGTAATAAACTCAAACCTCTATAATAGAGATTATTCATAATCTTGGGATAAAGGGATCTCGTCTAGAAAAACGAAGACGTGATTAATTAACTCTCAGCTCAGTGTTACCAGCGGGCCGACAGACTGTGCCCTCGTCCCAGAAAACTCTTTCTGTTCCGTATGCTAATTAAATTTCCCTACTTCCTTCCGGAGCGGACCCAAAGGCTCGCCACTGCCTTTTCTAATAAGGTTTTTATACTTTTATAAAGTTTTCTTTGTTTGAATTCTGTTTAAACAATTTTCTTCTTAGATGAGAAACAAGGTAAGGACAATGAAAAAGCGGCCTTTGTGAAAGAGTGTTTGATGTTTGTTTTCTTTGTCCAGGAGAAATACACCTACTTCAAAGATGATATGAGTCTAAAAACGGTGGGCATTAGCTACATCGAGGACGCGGGCTGACGGAACAAGGCGATTTAGTTTCAACTCGGCTATTTTAACTGACAAAGAGGACTTTGTTTGTTTAATGCACTGAGCTAATGTATGGAGCAGACATCATCCAAGCACTTTATGTCCCATTTAATATGTGTGCATGAACTCATATTCATACTAGTGGTCAGACTCGATTATTGTATAAAAAAGAGTTTAAAAGTTAGAAACATGTCGCACTGGGTATTAATATAAAAAGAATAAGTTTTCATAAGTAATTACTTCAATATAAACGCCTTAAAATTAAATACGCACGAAATTCGTGCGGACGCCTTATTGAATTTTGGGGCCATGTCGTATGTTCGTGTTCCATAATTATACGCTAGTAAATAATAGTTCAGTGGTGTAATGATGCTGAAAAGGTGGGGCTTAGTTAACTAAATCATCTATTTCGGAAGTGCATGGCAAACATCCGACCAATTGGCGTTCTCTGCGATGTTTTATTGGCAGATATACGGAGGCCAACTACATTTTAATAGCGATGAACAAATGTGTTTGCACCTATAGGCTAAACATTATATTCTAGGAAGCAGTACTGACTGGTTCTAGTTTAATTATGTTAAAAAGAAAAAAAAAAGGCCAAGAGCGTGTCGGACACGCCCATACAGGTTATACTTTTCAATTCATCCTTTGTGATTTTCTCCAGTTTGATTAGGACAATGCAGGCTGAATCACCTTATTGTCTGGTAGGCAAGTTAAGCCGTCGGTACCGGTCGCTATCTTTGATAGTGTTCGTTACACAAACAAAACAAAATGTCAGAGGCCTATTAACTGCGTTAAAAAAGTCTCGGACACCAGGCTTCAACGGGTCAATCGACTCGAAACCCACATGGCAAGAAGAAGACTGTTACATACAGCTCAGCTCGCTACCACGATTGCGACCTATTTTAAACCAACCGCGCTCAGACCCGTTCTAATACAATAATGTTACATACTTTCATTAGTATAATATAATAGTCTGACTAACGGTATAAAGACGGTTTTTTTTTTACTTTGCCGTGCTTGCTGTTTGTGCTTAGTGGAATCAAGATTTAACTATTTATTAGTACGTAAATGAAAATAAGTTTAAGGTATAATGCAAACATGTGGGACACCAACTTTTATAATTAACGATTTTATTTAGTGGAACCAATTAATTAAAGCTGTAGGTATATTACTTTGTAAGTCTGTCGTAGAGGTAATAGAGATGAGACTGCACATCTCGCGTCGAACTATTGGTCGAACTAAAACTTATTTAAGTCATTTGCTCGTAAAGGGTCTCTTATTACACCAATTTCAATATTGTATTGTATCTCATTACGAACTTGTGCGTAATCGTAATGTAAAATGCACGAGTGCTGTAAAACACACGAGTTTTTTTTTTAATTAGGTAAAACGCACGGTTTATCGAACGGTACTTTTTTAAATCTTAGCAAAGAGTTTTTATATCAGAAAAGTGGTAAACGTTTTGTGAATAAATTTAACTTTGGGAGATAAAATATAATGACTAAACATTTCATTCTTTAATTTAATTAATTTTGACAATAAATTTTAACCATTTATCTGTAACAAATACATAAAAATATTAATTTAGTTTATTAGTAATACTGACTGTTTTTGTGCCTTTGCCTAAAAAAAAAGCGCTGCGCTATATATACTAGGTAATATGTGGATCTGCGCGCGCATCGCTAATTTGTGAACGAGTAAAAATTATTCCGCGCGAATTTTCTTTTCGCTGTATTGTTTTAATTTTATAGCAATTTCCTCGCAAATATGTTATAAAACGTCGTACGACATACGTGCGGTTTGATAATTACAGCCTCTGCTTTCTTGTAGCCCTCGCCTACGGCTCGGGCTAGCAATATCGCCTCGGCTGTGACTATCAACGCACCGCACTTGTATCGTAAGGTACTATTGCATGAGAACCTTACAGGTGCGAGGTTCTTTTTTGTAATGTATCTCAGTCCATGTAATACATAGAATACGTAAAAAAAATGATGAAATGATCTAATTGTAAAACTTTTTAGGTTTTCGTACCCAAGGGGTGAAATCAATACCCTAATTATATGTCTTCGCTATCTATCCCTCTATTTGTCTGTCTGTCAGCGGGCTGTATCTTATTCATGAACTATAAATATGAATAAGTACAGATTTGTTTTTTTACAAACTATGTCATGGAGTTTAAAAAAAGAGTATTGCATTTATAACAGTATTTACTCGCCTGCCATTTACACAGCATGAAATCCATTTACAGTATTAATTAAATTTGGAGCGCCCTTTCACATACAATAAATTGATGGCGTTGCACGCAGTGACAAGTTGTCAAATTAATAGCTCACAATAGTTCCAATAATGATTGTGTAAAACAATGAAGGAGAGCGTCATTTGTGGTCTTTGTACAGGATTTTCACACAACAACCATCATTTATTTCATTGAATTTATATTTAATAAATGACGTTGTTCCTACTCATATACTGTATTATAAATTTAATTGCTTTGACAATACGATTTCAGTTACTTTATCTTAAATTTTTTGTCCCGGTCCAAATATTTTTACCTATTTTATTTTCTGATTTATGTTATGTTATGTACAGATCAATTCATTAAATTCTCTCCCTGATAAATACGTGTAAAAGCTACAACGTGGCGGAAGGTTGACGCTCTGCCTATCCCGTTATCCCGTAGTCCTTTTTACGTACGACAAGAATACTCGCCTCAAAGAGTTTTCGACGAGGAACAATGTAATATTGTATCAGTGTACGGAAGTGGAAGCAATATCTCAGCTTTATTTATAAAATACGAGTTTAATATCTAAGCTTCTGATATATTAATACTATCCAAATATTTTATTGCACACATTCTTAATCTTATCGTTTACCCGCCAGCGTCGATCCCACTAATGTATTTTCCACACTAATATTATAAAGAAGGAAAACTTTGTATGTATGTTTGTTTGTTTGTTAACATGCAAATTAAACACTTCTAGGACAGATTTTAAAAAGTCTGACACCATTAGCACATGTTTATTCATGATTACTCTTGAGCGAAGCGCGGCGCCATTAGTAAGCTCCGTGAGTAAGATTAGCTACTTTTTACCGCGGTAAGTTATTACAGTCCTACGGGAAAACTTTTTCAAGCACAACTCGGGGTGACAAAACCAACTTAAGTCACACGTGGTGTAATATAATTGTGTGATTTCGACTTTCCGCGTCACGCGTAGGATAATTTTGTCCTGCATTTATAAATCCTCGGTATGGTTTTTAGCTTTTTGAACAAGCTTTGTAGGGGAGTGCGCTTTCCTTACCTTTATATTTAACAGTTTATTATACACAATTACACAGAAACATACACAGAACAATTACCTACATAAGGAATTAAGACACAACAGAGCTTTATGTTCCTACTATTATCTATCCACGGGAAAACTATAAGCTTCGAGTGAAACCGCGGGGCGGCAAGCTATTTAGACCCATACCATAACAACCTATTTATTACATTTGATTATTAATCTACTCTGTGCAATGCATAAATTGATCATGACCGATGTGTAGAAATCGCAATATCCATTACTAATTAATGGCAGCAGTAGCAAAATGCCAGCTTTTCAACAGATGCCAAATTATAATTAGATGAGCTGATAGCAACGTTGTCAATAGTTCATTGTAGTACCTACCTACGTTACGAAAGAAATCCGTTTACAAAAAAAATCTAAATGCGAAAAGTATACCTTTTACTTCGACCACTTTACCTGAATAGTAGAATTTTTACGCTTGAAATGAAAATGGACTGCTTGCCAAATGAAAGAAACAAGCAACATAAAACATTTTTTTTTCATGTGCGTAATGGACTCCAAAAAAATATTTCGAAATGTTTCGAAGAGAGTAAAAGTCTAATAGGTACTATGAGTGCTACGACTGATGATGTAATGGCTAATAGCTAACGTATTTTACGAATTTATCCATTTTTAAGGGGTCGAAATCAGACATCGTTTAGAAATAAATAATTTATAATTCCCAGCCCAATAGTGTATACTGAAACGCCTGGAGCTTTCAAAATAGTTAACAATTTCCAGTATACCTATTTTCACGAAAACCGATCTCCATGTCCCTGCAGGCGATAATTCTGTTAAAGTGTCAGTTTCAGAGTTGGTGCAATTTTTGATCTGTCCGTTACAACAACACAACGTTCTAAAATATATTGTAACATTTATATTTAATACTCGTAGTACGTATCTTCAATGCTGGACTGGGAGCGATAGAAAAACATACAATGTTCCAGCTGCCCTTCTTCCCGGACATGTTGTAGAAGTCAGCAAAACGGATTCGAGGGTTACAATGTATTGTAATTTAAGCGATGGGTTGACAACCTGTCACTACAGCGATACACATTACAATAAAAAAATTGCCCTCAATTTTTGTCAGACATGGCAAAGACGCCTATTACGAGGCGTTTTACGCTTTGCCTACCCCGTAAGGGATAAAGGTGTGACTTTATGTATGTATGTATGTAGTAGGTAAAACGAAAAGGATGTTGTTAGGTACCTATTGTAATTAAAAGTTGCGGCATTGACATATGACGAAAGAAGCAAAGTGCAGGCAAAACCCGTGTCGAAACAAAATATTGATACTCGGCAAACCAATATTACCTACTTAATCCATTATACATAGCCCAGATTAAGAATAATTATATGTAAGTACTAAGTAGTCGAATTTCGCTTCGCTACCTATTCATAGTTTGCGGTCAATTCTACGCTTACAAAATTAGGTATCGACGGTTGACTGCGGACCTTTTTCGTAATTTCGTAATTATTACGTACAATTTTTTTTAAGTTACAGGGACTATTTAAACATAGGTATCGTGTTGTCGATATTCGATACCATTATGCGACTAAAACTGATTAACTTTCATTCTGTAATGCTGTAAAATTTATTTTCAAATAAATAAATAATAAATAATAATCGCACGCCAAGCTTTACATAATGTAGTTGGAGTGTCTGCGGTTCCTGATCACTTACCGCGCCTGCATATGACACGGTGGAGTTTTAACGAACCTACGAGAGTAATTGGATCACTCGCCGGAAATTCCATGAAATATCGAGGCGAGCCAATTTTTGCGGAAATACTGAAATTTTTGCATGACTGTACAAAAAATGGTCGCGTCTGGTTTCTATGAAAACCTTTCAAAACCCGCTAGGAACCCGCTGAAACAATGAGTAGTAGTGGGTAGTGTAAATTTTTTGATTTCTTTATTTTATTGCCTTAAAACAGCACTACCTACTACTGTGTGTGAATTCTACACAATGCCTCGAATATAATTGGAAATAATACATACATACAATCACGCCTTTATCCCTAATGGGGTAGACAGAGCAGAAACGATCTAAACAAAGGTCGTTCCGCCACGTCTGACAAGTTGAGGGTTATATTCAGATGATTATGTAGGTATATTGCTATAGTGACGGGTTGTCAGCCCATCGCCTAAATTGCAATACACTGGATCCCTCGAATCCCTTAGCTGGTTTTTACAGCATGCCCGGGAGGAGATGCAGCTGGCACATTCTATGTTTTCTATCGCTCCCAGTCCATGGAAATAATAATTCCTAGAAAAACTGACTAGGTAAGAATAGAAAATTGCAATTATTTGCTATATCATTAAATTGTTATTTCTATCGGTTCATTGGATTCATACGTGGTAAGGTGAATGAACGACATGCAATAAATATAATCTTTTGTAGACGCTGGGTACGAAATAACTTTAATAATACTTTAAAACTAGTTATGTAATATTATTATGTATGGGACAGGGATGAATGGAAGAAGAAAACGTACTGCGCCGACAACAAATAAATGGAATAGGGATGGAAATGCGAAGGATGATGGTACTTTGAAACTAGTTCGAAACATAGAAACTGCAAGTACAGTATAGTTTTTCTTTATGACGTAGATAGGACACTACGTATTCAGAAGCAATCATTGCATTCTCACATGTTTTAATACAATAGTAGGGTTAACTGCGACATTGAACCGGAGGAAGGAATCGTTAATGACTATTATTTCTTCGATCAATAAAAGTACGAAGTAATTGCCATATCATAGCTCACCTAGCGCCCTTGCATTAATGTCGAGGTCAGAAAGAAGTTTCTTGTACTTTCAAACTGACCATCAACATACGGAATATTACATTTTAGTTAAAAATAGACTAGGGAGTGTAAATAAATAAGTTCAAAAATATAACCCTTCCTTGACAGAGTCGGGTAAAAATAGTGTGATGCCTAGTTAAAATAGTAAGCCCAGCATGTATAAACTCTGATGACAGACCAAGGTTCATACACCTGCACGCAGGAAGACCTCATGACAGCGGCTGATAATGCCGTTAACGTGACCAAATTCTGGGCTGTACAGTAGTGTCTGCCATCGACACGCCAAGAAGAAGAAGAAGCATATATATTAAGTTCAGTTAAGATCAGAATCAAGAAATTCCACCGGTCGGTACCAAAAATCAAAATCAAAAATCAGTGAGGCTGCTGGAATGAGTGACATCGTAAAATACTGTCTGTAGACATTTCTGTAGGCAGGCAGTAACACGAAAGCTTTAAGTGTAATTACCAGGTTTTTCAATCACTCCACCTAGCCCGTTCCGCGCGCCAAGCAATCAATAGAAAAGCGTATTTATTGCGAAATGAAGGTCGGAAGGAACAACATTTTAAACTGGTGGAATGGATGGGTTAACGTCACCTGACACTTCCAATGCGAGTAGAGAGTTCTAATAATAACAAATGCTAAAGGTTGAGTAGAAGTAACCTTTAAGATGTCTAACGATAAGCTTTGAAGCCAACTTATTAAGTTAAAAGTTGAGATCTTTCTGTGTAGTAGGGTGACTTCTTCTGGTAGAGGTCCCAAGTTTGAAAAATCGAAATTTGCGTTTGACTGAACTGACAACAGGTATCGTTGGAATCAGCGTAAATTATACTGATTAATAAAGTGAATGTTGTCGCTTTTTAAATTGCTGATGGTTTGATTGGAGCAATGACGTCATAAATTTAATGTATATGTCGTAGGATTATTTGACAATTCGATTTTTAGCGAAAATCCTAGGAATTTTGCATAAACACGGATTTATTTGGTCTCACTCTTTGGGTTTGTCACCCCACAGGGAACTAGGGTTTAGGCTGTTTAGGGACAAATTTAACTAATACTTATCTCATGTGACTGATTTTTAGTGCCCAGTTAGAAACCGATTATATGTTTACTTAGTAGGTATAAATCTTTTATAAAATTACAAAAATCAAGAATTATTATTGTAGGTAGATACAAGCCGTTCCTACCGAAATTCCTCTATTTGTAGATCTAATTACATTGTTACATCTGTATTAGCAAAGGCGAGCTTATCTCTTAGGAGAGATCTCTTTCAGCCAACCCATATAATGTGTTCTGTGAGAATCAAACATTATTGTGGCTACCTATATGAAAATTAAATAATAGTGTTGTTAACATTTTTTTAAAAAAAACAGGTGACATTCTTTAAATAACCTTTGTGTAGTCTTTCATATTACGATTAGGTAGTTGTCAAATTGTGAATTCTAAGGTATAGCGTGGGTCATAGGCACTAGGCACATTATAGGTACATAATGTTATTTGTTAGTGCGTAGATACGTTCACGTACGTTTTCAGATTACGAATTCCTGTCCTACTTTTCTTCTTTTTCTTCTTCTTTTCGAGTCAATAGCAAATTTAAATTCTTCTGAACATAGTCTATCGGCACAATATAAAACTAAGTAGGTCAGCTTTCCTTTCCTTTTCTGCATTTACGTACCTACACCGCTAAGCCTCGACGTTCCTGTACCTTTGTGAACACAGTCGACACCTGTGAAACTAGGTGAGGTTCCTTTATCTAGATGAAATGGTTTGCATATAGGTGCATGGTTCACCATTTTGCTCGTTTCACACACCACCGCCACGCCTTTTTCCTTCGCTTTACACGTTTACAGTGCATCGCGACATCTGCCGGCGATACGTGAAAGCGTTGTTCCATTGTTAGCCGTAGAGTTTCAGTCAAACTGAGATAGATGTCGATACCGGCTCTGCTTTTGCACACCGTACCTAGCAAACTCTGTACAGACCTACATCTACAATCAGCTCCAGACTTCGGATCCGATAATCCTAAATCGGATAACATGTTACTATTATTGTGGCAGTTTCTGCTGAGGGTGAGATTTTGCCCCATTTTGTCTGTGATAGATCATGCTGACAATTTGCATAAGTGGCAAATTCAAAGATTAAGGAAATTCACAACCTTATTTGAATATGCAATAAATTAATTTCTTAATATAGATTTTTTGCCCAGTCTGCAGTTTTTATGCAGTTTCGCCATTTTTGAGATGGTCACACCATCCGATTTAGGATGTAGGATCGGAAGGTTATACCTATTTAGTGTCTCGCAGATTCAAGTGCAATAAAATGTATTAATCTTAGCCGTAATCTCAAGGGAGTGATAGAAAAACATAGAATGTGCCAGCTGCATCTCCTCCCGTGCATGCTGTAAAAATCAGCTAAGGGAATCGAGGGTTTTAGTGTATTGCAATTTAGGCGATGGGCTGACAACCTGTCACTATAGCAATATACATAATCACCTGTATAATAACCCTCAAAACTTGTCAGACGTGGCGGAATTACCTTTATTTAGGTAGTTTTTGCTCTGCCTACCCCAATAGGGATGGAGGCGTGATTTTATGTATGTATGTAATCTCAAAGGTCAATTCGTAGAAACAAAAGGAATGCATTTTCAAGTAGGGCACTGAGAAGTTTGCTATATAAAATTAAAAACGAGATTCTTCTTTTTTCGTGTCGGCGAGAACACGGGCTAAATCTTGGTTACTTTCAAGCAAGTCCGCACGTGCGCAGTTGGTCGGGCACGCAGGGCAGTTGGTAAGGTGCGCCATGGTTTGCACTGGTTCTCCACATCATGATATTTAAAACGAGATTAATCCCAATAGTAGATTGATTAGGTAGCCGACCCCGTGAAATGCGTGGCAACCACAAAATTTTGAGAATAAATGACTAAAAATATTTTGTGTTCATACAGCTTAGCTCTAGATTAGTTTATTATATTCATGAAACTTTTGATTGCGTCTAAAACTTTTCATAGAAGATATATTTCTGTACACTCTCCATTGAAATTGGTGGATGTTCGAAATTGTAAGAAAAGGCCTGCTTTCCTGTACTTAGGTATATACTCCATTCACAAATAAGTAGAAGTTTGAAAAGTTAGAAATGTTGCCTGAAACCTGAAACATTGCTGATTGATTTGGTACTTTAGTACTTATTGATTCCGTGAAAACTTTATTATGCGACATGCGCCATGTTTGATTCATTCTAGATTCATTGCATATGCGACATGTAGCACGAGAATTGTTTAGGATAACACTCACATCATATTATTTAATTGTAACGAAAATTCTGAACAAGACAAGATCAACTTGATTTGACAATTATGATTGGATTCAAACTACTAACAAGTACCTACCTACTTATAGGATTCAAAACTTATCTGGCCTCTATCCCCTGTTTAGACATTAATGAATATTGATTAGATTTGAAACAAATCTCAAAAACTAGGTAGGTAGATTGAGTATTATAGTTTGAATAAATTATTATTGACTTCATACCATCCCCTCAGGCACGGAAGGTCCAATTACCGGAATGTCCACTAGGGGTATTTAGTCCATTTACCGGAAAGTCCATTTCCCTGCCTCTTAACGGGAATCGCATAAATTCAAAGTAACTCAGTATATTGTTAGTAGGAAAGCTACTTTTACCCGGAAAATCCTTTTAAATTTTCTGAGAAATCTTGTTTTATGGACGGACGGGAGCTTTTCTAATGGGTTTCAAGAAAACTCTTATTCAACCAGCTTCTATTCTAAACATATTTTCATTGTAATCGTGATAATACTCAATAGGGTATTAATTTGCTTCACCATTATCATAGTAGGAACCATTAGGTATCCTACCATTATCGATTTATCACAGAATAAAAATATCTAGTGCAAGTACTAAACTTGGGTATAAGTATTGTGCGTCCAAATTATGGTAAACCATTAAAATAAATGTATTTAATATTCTTAGGTGATATACGTAGTGGCTTAATAATTGCGGTATGTTCTATGTCCAAAATTCCCATACGGGGTGGATAGAGTATCAAGAGCACTTTAAAAACTTTAACAAAATACCGGTTGTAATGTAAGGGACGGTGAAAATTTGGCTTCCCCATACAAATTGTCTAATTAAATCGAAGCGGTCTATCATTCAGGAGTTGCTCTGTCTACAAAAATAAACAACTTTTACTTCACTAGGAAATTCTTTCAGGAAATGAAAAATAAATGAGTTCCCCACCCATACCCATACAAAGTATAATTAAGAAATTTAATTGTCTGGATTAGACAATTAAATTGTTACAAAGAGAAATCTAACTTTTTTTTATTTTAAAGGTATTTTTTGTAATAGTTGTTAAGTTTCGTTGGCTACGCAAACCCTTTGTGTATTCGGGACGCCTACTCGTACACCCTGGTTTTTGGGGAATAAAACTTTTGATGAACTTGTCAGAGAAACTATCACTTAAAAATGTTATGGTTAGACGGAAAATTATTTAAAGTGAGTAGTTTTATATTCAAACAGTTATCGTCTTTGATTACTTACCTTCTCCTTCAAATGGAACAGTTTTGTTCGGTCAAGGTCTGTACTGTACAGCATTCTTATGCATTTCTTTTATGTACCTACGTCATGGCATGAATGGTAGCTAGTAGTCATTAAAATAACCATAGTTATTTTACGTAGACCTTTCCTATAATGCAGACCGAAGGTTGTTAACGTTTTTCTCGCTGGCCTCGAAAACTGCATGTAATATTTAATGTCTACGGCAAAGTTCAGTGTAAAGTACTGTTTGTTAAGCTCTAACTTGGGCGGAATCCGTACAAGGTTCTTGACCCAGCCCCGACGCGAGGACTTTGCATTTGAATCCAGCTCTCGGTCTGACCGTAGGTACACAATACATTGTTATTTTGCTAAATAGTATTTCGTCGCGAATGCGCTGCACACTCCCATCGCCATAGTGATTTGTCAATGTGTATGTATGACACGTATCAGCCACTGCCGTTGCAGTTTTGTGAAAGAGTTATACCTACGAGTACTCTTCGTATGTACCTATAAAACTAATTCTAAATTCAACAAACGCCATATACCTATAATACGATGATGAACAAAATATAAATACCTACGTTCGGTTACTGGATTTTGTAAATATCAATTTCCAGTTTCAATAGGTAGTAGTGGAAATCTGTTATAGAAAAAATAGAATTCATTGTTATTTTAATTAAAACAAATATATGCCTCTACTTTTTTACTTTACTATGTCGGGGCCGGGCTAATTTTGTGTTTCATTAATTTTGCCGATATTTCGACTGGTATTCGTACGGCTTCCTCTACCTATATCAGCCACAAAGGACATGCAAATCTCACAGTGGCTGATGGATTGAGAGCAACCCATTTTCATCAGATTCTAGTTTGTATTTCGTTCGTGCTGGCTGCTCAACAAGCAATTTTAATCAGCCTCCGGGCCACCGCCATAGAATAAACATGGATCGAGTTTCAATCAGTACGCTGCAATCAGGTGCTTGCAGTGTACTGTTTGTAACTCGATCCATAAAGATCATTCTCTTGCTTCATGGAAAAAAACTTAGAATATCAAGCAGAGAACAAGTTTGTTTGCGTAGTTTGAGTTCCGTGAATTTGGTATAGGTACTGGCTTAGAGTTAGCAGGGTCCTATTCCATGTATAGGTATGTGACTTGGTTACACGAGGAAATAATTTCACATGCTATGACCTAGAAAATTGCCGGACAGGGTGGTTTGTTTTAACGGAATGAAACTAAAAACATATCGACAGATATATTCTGGAGCTATTTTAAATACCAAATAAGATATTCTATAATTTGTGAGGGATTCTGGTATTAATAGGATCTTTTTAGGTTATGTTAGGGGGATTAGTCGATTTGAGTTTGAATTTTTGAAGAGCTTATGGTTTTTTTTAAGAGTTGGTCGAGTTTTTTGTCGTTTGTAGGGGTCAGAGTTTAGATTTTGGGGGATAATCAGAATCTTTAAAGATGTTTTATTTAGGTTTTTGATGTAATCGGGATGTTGAGGCATCAGTTAGATTTTCGGTCCGCGACGTTTCGGCCCGCGACGATTCGCCCCGTAGTTTTTATACCTACGTTTAAAAAAGTCGAAGTAGGTTAGGTACCTAACCTACAGTCGTAAAAAAAGTGTAGGTAACATTAATGTTTGCAACACGGAGGGTGTAATATTTAAATATTTTTGGTTCAATAAAACAAATAAATTAAACGTATTTATTATTTTTAATATAGTATAAACTTTGTACTTTGGAGTAAAAATCACATTATAACCTACTATTAATTACGACTTAGAAACAACATTTGCACTTCCCATAATGAGAACCATCTCATCTCTACTTATCGCACCAGCTCAACTATTCACTTATATTGATTGATACCTATGTATGTATGCCCTAATGTATTAGGTATATTGATAATTGTCTCATGAATGCATGCAGTGAGCATGAAACCATTGTATAGATAGATTAGATAGCCTATTTCAACTTGTATTGTCCCCACATCATGCACTATAGAATATTCTGCACATAGAAGCCCTAAATTATAGTGAAATTACTCATCTTTCACTGTCAGAAATTCAAATTGAATGATTTAATTCTGGAAATTTCTCTGTTTCACGCGGATTCATGTTAAATTCTCATTGCGCTCATTGAATACAGCATAACTGTTAACCGAATTCGTCGTAGGGCTGCACTGTTATCTCTGAAATTAATTTACATTAGATATTTACTGCACTAAAACTATTCCACATTGCTTACCTGCGATGAAAATAGCGAGTGAATAAAATATTGTTTGTTAGATTCAAAGCAACGTCACTAAACTCTAAACACTGAAATAAACCTAATGATTTAGTCAGTGCCAATACTACGATAAAATAATGCAATTTTATCAAATGGTATTATTTTTTTGGAAATAGTACAGTTATAAAAAGATATGACCTCCATATTATTTGTATGGGAATGAAAAAGAGGTCATATCTTTTTATCACTGTATTATTTCTAAAAAATAAAAACGTACAAACCTTGTTTTTAAAATCTACATCATTTCCAAAAAAATATAGGAATCGGACTATGTTTACTGGGTGGAAACCGTTATCGCCTTTTGTATGTAGAGGTCAATTTAAATACTCCTCTTAACTGTTGTTTTGAAAATTCCTTCAAAAGTACATCACGTTTCATGTCATACCTAGCCTTTGACGCACCTTGCGTTTCGGTTGTTGTTACAACAGAGCAAGTCATTTCTATTGAGGAAAATCCAAAGGGAAAAATCGAGTTTCTTTTTCAAAATGCAAAACGGTAGTATTTGCTTATCATCACATCCCACCTGATTGCTTGATGAAAAAGATAACAATCTCGGGCACCCGAGATGGAATGGGTAGTCATAAAGTGACATTGTTTATTGTTTGAAACATTTTGAATCTTAAATTGATCAGTTTTGCTGCTCATCAAACTGATGTACACATTTTGCAGCTTTAATGGTAGATTCCGGTTTCCGAGCATCGAATGTATTAGTAATTACGATAGCGGACCCCGTATGCACAGAGAATGTAGCTAATAAATTCTGACGTTTTCGGCTAGCAAAATTGTTCCACAAATTGTTAGTTAATTGGGGGATCAGTTGACGAAGAACCCAACGCATTCAAAATTGAATAGATGCTTGCTTTTAGACGTGTAGAACTAGGAATACAATAGTGAACGTGATACCAAGCGGTAGGTACCTATACTTCAAGCTTATTTTAAAAATCTGAATTTAGGTGTCTACTTCCGTATAGATTTGGAGCGATAAAAAAAGCAATCTGTCTCGTTCAGTAGGCATTATTTGATTGGGTCGTGGGTTCGAATCATACGGAGGGAATACAAAGTTGAAAGAATCATGGCAATGCTAGTGTCGGATTTATATGGCTAAATAGACCGCGTATCGGAAAGAAAGTACTTTTATTTTACTAAGCATTTATCCTTACAATTTATAAAAAATCTTCTCATTTTTAAGAAACCGCATAGGGAATAAAATTAAAATGGACTGCAAGTAGAAATACGAAAGAAACAAAACGCACACGACCTGTGTTTGTGTTAAAAACTCGGGTTGGAAACCTCGTTTCACCTGTTACTTTCTTAGTATATATTTATCCATGATATTTTTTTATTTTTTTTAATTGGCATGACGCGGTTTGCGCATTGCCACCATCAAAACTTGGGAAACGTTTTACAAATTAAAAGGATTTTTTGGACGTAATTTGGAAAATCTTAATAGGATCAATTGGAAAACAGGAAATAAATTACTTATATACGAATGTTGTTCAAAGTGATGAAGGATGATAATATTTTATAAATATCCTTCTAGCATCTAATGATATTTATATTATGGTTGGTAGTACGTATGTCAATCTGTGATGTCAATTGCGTCAAGTGTAAGTTGGTAGCTTGGTTGGTAGCATGGAGGTAATAAGTAACTATCGTACAGCGTTGGTAGTTGTTTGGTGGTGTCGTAGGATGACGCCACTTTCATGCTTATATCACGAAAAAGTTTTTATTCTGATTTATTATATTCCCCTATTTCTTAAAAATAGCTAAGCAGCTACCACCGCCACTTACACACATACATTCCCTCTTACTCTACTCGCTGTATGCGAGACGAGCGAGCGATATTAAGCATTTTGGAGCTGGCTGTTGCTTGAATTACGAAGATAATCACAACATAACTCATAAACATAATTCGTAATTTTCCAGCTTAATCCCATTTCTTAAAAATATGTAATGATTTTCTTATTTTTTAATTAAGCCTATACCTATCTTTTATGAGTAGTTTAGTCAAGGCTCGCGATCTCTAAATGCGACACTGAAATTACAATGCTGCCTGCCTTACTTCTTTGTCAATGGGCAAAAATGTATGGAACTTGGTCCAAGACGCTACACTGATAAGACTTGTAGGAAATGAAAATAAATACTTAGCATAATTATTCGGGAGAAGTATTATCAAAATTCGTCTCGATGAAAATGACCATGTTAAAGTAAAAATAAAAAAATATTTCCGGGACGGATTTTTATAATACCTTGTCCTAAATAATATGCCAAGTATCTAATTTCATTTCCTACAAGTCTTTTCAGTGCAGCATCTTGGACCACTTGCCCATTGTCCTTTGACAATGTATTTTCCCCAGTTTCATCTGAACAATGCAGGCTGAATCACCTTTATTCCTAGGTGCCCCCTCCATCACTTGATTGGCACGTTAAGCCGTCGGTCCCGTTCACTGTCTTTGATAGTGGTCGTTACACAAATTATGTCAGAGGCCTTTAAGGCGGCTTAAAAACTGACACCAGACCAAGGTAGGGGTCAACATAATTAATCAAGAAGAATCATAACGACTAAATTATTTGTAGGTACTTGTCGTTCTATTCTAAATCTGGCACAATGATTTTCCAATAAGTTAAAAGCTGATTGTGATATAAATAAGTGAGAGCTGTCTCGATGTGGTACCACAACGCCAAATCACATTGGAATCGATATCTTCTAAAAGTTAGATTCAAAGCTGAAGCACAAAAGACTGATAGTGGCTGAAGTTAGTCTATCTTATCTACATTGGCCTCAATTCACGCCGTCCATTTACTAATTCTAATTCTTAGTAGCGCTGTCACTTTCTTAACTTTGACATAAGAACAGGATAGCAAACAAATACGTGAGTTTGACATTTCTTATCTGACATAAGACTGCTTAAATTACTTAAAATTAGTGAGCACGCTCTATGGTCATTCCTTATTTAAAGCGCCGTACGTCAAATTAAGAATGTCAAAGTCACGTGTTTGTTTGCTATCCTGTTCTTATGTCAAATTTAAGAAAGTGACAGCGCTACTAAGAATAAGAATTAGTAACAGTGCGTCCTGAATTAACACCATTTCCGAACTTAAATAATACTGTACCTATCAATAGGTAACTGAGGTAATAATAACAACTTGTTACAGTAAATACTTGGAGCTTCGGGCTTTCATAGGTGGGCGTTATAGAGAAAATTCTGCTTGTTTAAATAACTGCTTTTTATATCGTATCTAGTGATTCAATATTCGGATGCATATTTACCAAGACTTGTAGTGTTGGCAAATATAGAATGCACTTTTGAATACAGGGTGTTAATTTAATTGCGTACTATAACCAATCCCGCGCGAAGCGCGAGTCGCATCGACTAGTGATAGCGACTCTCGCGGGCTCAGTTATAGCGCGAGAGCCAGACGCAGCTCTTGGAATAATAGGTACCAACTTTTGGTATTTTGATTTTTTGAGTTGGATTTTTTTTAAATATTTTTATGGGCTCCTTTAACGTTACTGAAACACCCCCTAAGCTATGTATGGCACGCAATTAAATTAACACCCTATATAAAAATCGTGGCAGGGGGCATTGCGAACTAACATAACATCAAACTAAAAAAATTAAAAATTTTATTTTATTTAATTGTAATTATAATATAATAAAAAAAAAAGAACTGATGAGTTATCGCACAGTAAGGTTGGTCGCATCACTCGTTACATAGTACACACACGCACTAACGTTACATAGTACCTACTAATAAAGCATCGATGAAGACCGCGGAGCAGAAATTTAGTATCCATAATTTATATCTAGTTGATTTTGAACTGAAACCAACAGTAACCTAACGAGCTATCGCAACGAATAAGTTAAGTCACATTTGCCACGGAGTACATAATTCTCTATTCCATCTCGTTTGTAAGCTTCAAACAATGCAGCTCGCAGCTCCTACAGCTTGTTTACAGAATCAACGAGGGAGTTTATACGGAATCTGCCTTCAACCCCCATTCAACTATGAAGATAAAATGATCCGCTACTCCGCATAAAACGTTTCAATTCACGACTGAACAAATCTAGTTCTAGAAACCGTGCCGGCTTATTTGCTTCAAAGTAATAAATTGTAATGAGTTTCAATTTCGACGCAGAAGTCCTACAAAAGTAATTCGATTTTCTCAATTTAAATGGAAGTGGAACGACATTTTAGTTCAGTGATAACCTCACCAGTCACCTACAGCTTTTATGTATTATACATACAATATGACTAGCTTACGGTCGAACGTATTAATGCAGGATCATAAAGTTTGTCGAAATAGTGTATAAATGCGATAGTCTTGTTATATTACCTTTTTACCGTTTGCAGTCGCCAGCTCGCCAGATTGGTCTCAAGCGAAGCTATTTCAAATAATAGTTAGCAAAGCTGCGCAGTTGAGTGAGGGTCTTCTTATTTTAAGTTTTGAATGCATTGTCTTAATACCAGCTGTAAATCCTTCCTTTTATGAGAGAGTTCTTGCTCACGCTGCATGTAAGGTCTAATTTAATACTAGTAATATTCAATAGTAACTTAAACCAATCGCAATGTCGTACTCAATCTAAACTTATAAAATCGTTTGTCCTTACTGACTGACTGACTGACTGACTGACTGATTCATCAACGCAGAGCCTAAACTACTAAAGCTAGAATCGTGAAATATGGAGAGCAGGTTCCTTTTATAACGAAACCTACCACTAAGAAAGGATTTCCGGATTTTCCCTCCCTACACGGGTAAAAAGGGGGTTGAAGTTTGTATAAAAGTCCGTCAATTTTGAAGGTAGGATCTTCAAATTTTGTATTTAGGCTAATGATTAAAAAATAATTTATACGTGTTTCAGCATTTTGCATTTTTTACATCTAAGAAGGTTAAATAGGGGCTGGAAGTTTGTATGGAAATTCCGTCAATTTTGATGGTAGGATCTTCCAATTTTGTTTTTGGGCTAAAGATTAAATAAAAATAATGAACACGTGTTTCAGCGTTTTTGTATTTTCCACCCCTAAGGGGGTTAAATAGGGGATGGAAGTTTGTATTGAAATTCCGTCAATTTTAAAGGTAGGAACAGCGCGGGAACTCAATCCCACGGGAAAACTCTTAGCTGCGGGTGAAACCGCGGGGCGGAAAGCTAGTTATTTATAAGTAAAGTGCTATAGCACGAGGCGTGATTGCAATTGGCTATATTTGGACCTCACGCACACGTAGATACGTACCCTGCTCTTTGATAAGCTGAAATCTGAACATTCGCTTCTTAAAAATGGATTGAAGTCTTGTTATTCATAATACAATTAACTAGAAAGGTTTATTTAGTTAAAACTATAGCTAATGGAGAAGGTAGCCGCCTACCTGGATAGATAATGTTGTCGAAACCTACGAATTTTATTGTTCTTTGGGGCAAACACATTTCGAAACTGGCCCTGTCACAGTACTATTACCTTGTACATTTTATAATACACAACACATATTACCTAATATACATTTTATGAGACTAACTATTATAGATAAATTATAATATATATTTTTTTACTTTTATGAGTAGAAATAAATTATTAAAAATTAATAAAAATTGGTACTTGTACGCCATAAAGGTTTAATTAAATATTGGCCATCGGTAAAGTTCAGCTTTATTAAAGTAGAGCGTATCTCTGCGGCACGTGTATAATGACTGACAAACTTCTCTTTCTAAGAGTTGATCCTGTAATGTTTACGGCTCGTACTGTACTAGTGTAGATAAACTTTAAGTTTATAATTGTATGTAACTGTCGCTACATAATTAGTTATTAAAACCCTCGTAGGTACTAGTATTTGGTGTACGGCAAGTTCAACTTTATCCAGCATACACCAAACACTTAGAGCATGACAATGAATATTTCAATAAGTACTCATTTACGTGCTTATTGTAGTCGCGAAAATGCTTAGTTTTGTCGCATGGAAGCACTTTTCATTAGAGGAAAGGAAAACCCACAAATGGATGAAATTTCGAAAAAAAGTTTAATATAAAAAAAAAAGTTGTTTCTTCTTTTCTAGTTGACGTACCTATAGATATTCCTACAACACAGTATTGTGAGGTATATGTACTGTGTTTTATCCAACTACTACATTTTTTTCTATGATTATTGACGTTTGATGTAAACCATTAGTTCTCGAACTAATCATAAAAATATTTTCTTCATGATATCATTTTTATCCTACAATAGCATCCAAACAAAGGTTTACTCATACCTAAAGTCTTATTTTACAACTGTAACCTATAAATATGAGGTCCAAAATGAGTCATCTTTATAAGATATACATTCCGTGATGCCGTGACAAAGGCAAGGTGTTACTAAATGTAGTAGTTGGATAAAACACAGTACATATACCTCACAATACTGTGTTGTAGGAATATCTATAGGTACGTCAACTAGAAAAGAAGAAACAACTTTTTTTTTTATATTAAACTTTTTTTCGAAATTTCATCCATTTGTGGGTTTTCCCTTCCTCTAATGAAAAGTGCTTCCATGCGACAAAACTAAGCATTTTCGCGACTACAATAAGCACGTAAATGAGTACTTATTGAAATATTCATTGTCATGCTCTAAGTGTTTGGTGTATGCTGGATAAAGTTGAACTTGCCGTACACCAAATACTAGTACCTACGAGGGTTTAATAAC